>JAHWFP010101080.1:0-12067 GCA_023313725.1 Lithobius niger | reverse complement strand
CGAAATTGGTGGTAAAGATTTTATTGACGAACTACCAAGTTGAAAAAAACACATTAAAATGCCGGGTGTCACCGGCTAATTTTTGTCTTTATAGCGTAACCAAAAATAAACATTACCTGTAATTTTAGCATTCTTGTTCTCAGGTGCTTTTTCCCTAGAGAAGAAACTTATAGGCTTACGACTGCTAGATCGGTAACCCAGTCTGCATGCGTCAATCGCACCCCTTCTTCAACATGTCAAGGTGGTGACTCAAGAGGGGAGGCAAGGTAAGTACAGGCAATGTACATTTCGGTTAGGCAAAAGAAACAAAATCAGTGAAGGGCACGTACCACACAAACGAGACATTCTGGTTCATCCCCAAGAATGGCGCAGGAATGATGATTGGGAATTCTGGAATTTCACCCGAAAGGAGGCACTTGGTGTTAACGAAACTGCTGCATGTTTGGGAGCGAAAGAGCAGTAAGAAGACTGGCTTTCAGGTTAGCAGGTTGATGTGACAGTTCACTAGATGCTCATAAGGAACCTTCATAAGGGAGTTAAAAACGACAGCGAGTTCCCAGTCTGGAAAAATGCGGCGAGTTGCGGGTCGTTCAATTTCGAATAGACTTGACGACAGATGAGATACGGAAATCGTCAAGGAGGGCTGTCTTGCCTGCCGCTTTAAAGACAGAGTTCAGAGCAGAACGCTACACTAAATGGTAGAACCTTTGAGGCATTCCTTGAAAAGATCGTTGAAAAAGATCACGGATTCGTGTAGAGGGCGACGAACAGGATTAATCTTTCTTGGGTGACACCAACGAAACCACCGCTGCCAGTGGCTGTCATTGGGCCCCCCGATGATGCGACACGAGGTCTGGTACGTTTGGAAGCTTTTGTGAACTGTTGATGAGAGGCTCCAATAACTGAGGGAACCAAACTGCTGATGGCCATTTCGGAGCAATCAGCAGGAAGACGCCGCAAGACGACTCCATTTTCGCCTTCTGAGGAAGACGGCAGAACGGTGGGAATAGGTAGCCATAAAGGTTCTTCCACAACAGGGTAAGAGCGTCCACTGGCCAAGCTTGATCGTTGGGGACTAACCTGACGAAGGGGGAAAGTCTGGCATTGTGCATTGTGGCAAACAGGTCAATAAGTGGGGTGCCCCAAGTGATAAACAGAGATCTGCAGACACAAGTCTATTTTAGAGTCCATTCCCCCAAGGGAGGCTTGTGGCAAGAGGGGGAATCCGCAATGACATTTCGATTGCCAGGGATGTGGAGAGACAGAATCGTTGTAGTCAAACTAATGCATAGAAGAAAGATTGCAGACGTGACTTCGTTAAGTTGGCGGGATTGTGTTCCGCCCTCCTTTCATAGGTATGCAACGGCAGTGGTGTTGTCGGCCTGGCCCTGAATGACCTTCCCGAGACCAGGCCCCAAAAGTGGTGTAGGGTCATCATAGCGTTGAAGTCATTGTGTGGTCGAATGACTTCAACGGCTATCTCTACCACCCTGCTGAAAGGGCTTCGGAGTCCGCAACAAAGTCTTGAACTGTTGTTTAGGTTTTACTTCTTTCGGTTTTTGGGCCACGTCTAAATGTGGCGCAAGCTAAGAAATTAGCCCACGAAAGAATGTCGGATTTGTGGATTGGCTGGTTACGAAGCACGTGTCTTGTAGAATCGTTGAGGTTTGGAGCCGAGTCGTAGGAAAGAGTTAAAAAGAGCTTTAATAAACCAATTTGTAGCATGAAAGGTGGCAAAGCAGGCCTTCTTAAACACCTGGCTTATGAGAAAGGATAGGCGCTGGATTCCAAGGCTGTTCACTTCAGAAGAAAGCTTTTCGAAAAAGCGTTGGCGGTGGTGTTGAGGACGTCAGCCTGCTACACTGCTTGTAGTCCTAGTTGCAAAATCTTGTCGTTGTCATGGAGGACAGCCGACGGGACAGAAACTTTCTTTCAGTAAGGCAGTCCAAAATCTAATCGACGGTTAAGAATTCTGATTGCGAATAACTGTCGAAATTCCTGAGGTTGGTTGCAACATCACAGAAAGGCCAAAAGAACCAAGCTTTTCAGCTGGTTCGAGGTGGGAGAGAGTCTTTGTCAAATTCGAGAGGGTCCACTTTTCCTAGAAGGAGCCCTCCGTTGCGTAGAAGAGTCATGAGGGTCATGGTGGAATGTCCCAACACAGCGCATAGTTGAGTCGTTTGGTCACACAGACCAAAACCAAAGCTGGTGGAAAGCCCTCTGTTCTTGACAGGTTCTGCATCTGATGAGGATGGCTTTACTTGTACAGGAATAAGCCGTGAACAATGTCTTCAACGGCTTAAATAAGGGCAGATAAGGGAATACCAGAAGGACTCTTCCTCATCCTAAACTCCTCAGCCGTTCAATTTTACGTTATTCGGCTGGCTAATGAAAAAATTCGGCCGATTTTCGGCTAGCCAATCTTAGCTGACAATTTTTTCGGCCGCTAACGGCTTAAGTCAATTTCGGCGGCTATCGGCTTAGCCTACACTAATTTCGGCAATTCCTACATTAAAATCGAAGCAATATAAAAAATTTTTAGAAGCTAAAGCATTATTATGTAGCCTATGCAGGTTTTAGTTTTACGCCACATCAAATTTTAAGTAGGTTATGTCAACACAATTTTAACACATGAAATATGCTACAAATCATAGCCTATACAGGGTGGTCCACAAAAAAACTGACGATCCAAAATTTTCTAAGTCCAACTTTTCTAGTTAGCACCCCTCAAACAAGAAGAGGACAGAAATAAACTTTAATGAAATGGGAAGATTTTTGGGAGGGGGGGTGGTAATGTTTATACTATTAAAATTGATGCACGTAATTCCGAACTAGAAACACAACTCGGCCCTCGTCATCTGTTTTGGAGTTAGCCTATGTAATTAAGGTCAAGTTGTTACGGAATCGTCAGATATATAATCAAGAGGAGCGATATCTCCTTTCCATTTTTAGCAGTTGTGTGCGCCCTGCAAGCATGGAGTTTCAGTCATGTGATCAGCTCAGGATAAGCTCATTGGCTAAAGCTGGCAGGCAGCGAAGAGCGGATAGAGGCCGTATACTCCAACCACTCCTGTGTTATCGCTCGCTCAATTTCGTGAGTGCTAACTTAATGCCAAGCGGAATTTTTACATCCGATTCCCAATTCGAAGATTCAAGGTACAAATTCACACTGTTGCAAAACTGAGACCGAACAAATTAAAAATTATTTATGGCTAGCCTGTATATTTTTTGGCAGCGGCTGGTTGATGGCTAGCCAAACAAAAATGAGGCGAATATTCGGCTGACCTATTTCCGGTGGCGGCTTAAGCTATCGGCGACGGCTGAGGGGACTACCTCATCCTGCTAAGTCGAAGCGCAATGAGCGTGAGAGAGTCGAGGTTCTGGTTGGAAGCCTGGTCAAGCACTGAGTCTTCTGGAGCGACAGAAGAAAGGACTGAAGCAGCAGGGGAGTAGAACTGACACTCGGCAGCAGCCGATGCAGAATCTATAGCGATATAATTATCATTGACAGGAGGCTGTAATGAACGAGAAACCCGAGGTCAGGATGCCAGAATCCCGGGGAGAAGAAGCAGACAGCTGGCCGGTAGTGTCGTTGGTGATGCTTGAAAGCTGTAGTGATGTTTGAAAGAAGGCTTAATAGACGGAAAGCACTGTTACTTACGAGGAGGATCTCCCGCCGAACTAGTGCTAACCCAATCCTGGGTAATAAGACTCATTATGCAAGCAGCGGGAGACAGGTCGAGGTGAACGCTGTTTGTACTAGAGCGAACGAATGGCTCTATCCATAAGCAAGTGGACTTGATCCTTAGAAAGAGGCTTGCTAGCCAGCTCAAGAAGCTTAACAAAAGACGATCCTTGCGATTGACGAGAGGAGCTGGATGACAGATCGAGAGGAACGACAGTAGGTTAAGCAGGAGCTCTGTCGTTTCGTCGGGACTTGACTTGACGTTTTAACTTGGAATAGGGTTTCTTGACTCGAAGGATAAAGCTGTATCATGAAAGGCCCCCCCTAGCCAACCTGTTGTGGGTTGCTTTTGTTGTCAGCCTTTCGTCTTTACTTCCAGGATTATCAGCTTTTCGGTGACCTGTCGTCTTTCATCCTGTCGCCTGCCGACTCTCCGCCGCATCTATCACCCCCGCTTCCCTCGGCTCCCACTGGCCCTATGGGCGACACTGCTACTACGTCACCCGTTGACCAACACTCCAGAGCTTCAAGCTCGCCAGATGGAGCTTTCTTGACTCCACGAAGCTCCATCTGAAGAGCTTGAAGGTCCAGAGTGATGGTCACAACCTGACCACATGAAATGAAACGGGAGACGTAGTAGCAGTGTCGACCGTAGGGCCAGTGGGAGCCGACGGAAGCAGGGGTGACAGATGCGGGCAGAGAGTCAGCAGGCACCAGATGCACCGGTGAAAGACGACAGGTCGCCGAAAAGCCCGATAATTCTGGAAGTGGAGACGAAAGGCTGACAACAGAAGCAACCCACGACAGGTTGGCTGGTGAAGAGGCCTTTCATGGTACAGCTTTATTCTTCGAGGTGCCCTTGGTCCTAGTCACCACTGTTGCCGAAGAGACAGCGTTCATCGAAAGGCGAAAGGGAAAGGCAAGGTGACAGGCTGGATCCAAGTTGCCGAAAGCGGGAAAAAAAAGAAAAACGTCCACACTCTGTGAATGCTGGAGAAGAAAGAAAAAACACGGTTGCGCCTCGGCTCTTTTACTGGATAGGTGCGATTAACACATGCGTACTGGGTTACCGAGCTGGCAGGCGTATGCCTATAAGTTTCGACTTCTCTAGGAAAAAACAAGAATTCTAAAATTACAGGATAGTGTATATTCTCAGCGACAACTAGAAATTACATTGTCATGACGGACGAATTATTCAGTCATTGGCTTAACCTAGACGTTACATGGATCTCCCAGAACGTTGTTCATGACCCTCTCAGAGTCAAGACTAATCAAAAGTAACATTTTCTTTAGACAGCAATTGGTCATGATTCTTTATTCCTCGTTAGGAACCAATAAAAGTACTCTACACACAACCGTACTTGACTAATTTCAAGACAATTCATCACTTTCACGAATAACTGAAGTAAAAATTCTTTAAAAAATGACGATTCTACCAAAGAACTTGTTCTCGCAGGACAATCGAAGTTCTATGAGTAGAATCCGACAAAACTGTGCTACTTATGGGATGCTTCCCTGCAATGCGGCACATTTTGATCTAACCACTTTGCGTACAATTACACCTTAATTTATATAAACTTTAAGTCACTTCCTGTCGCTTCCTCCAACTCACTCACACGTCTAAACATCAGTGGCTGACCACAACCCAGCGCCAGGGAGGTAGGTGGGAGATTAAACTAACACAGTTTCGTCGGATTCTACTTATAGAACTTCGATTCTCGTGTGAGAAGAAGTTCTCTGGTAGAATCTTCATTTCTATTTCGCAGAATCCTCCTCACTGTGTTACTTATGGGATAGATTAATAAATGTGGCGCTGCCAGCCAACCTACTTGAAAGCCAAATACGGCCTGCGGCTGCAGCCGCTGTAGAAAAAACCTGTTCAACCAGATCCCAATTTCCACTGCCCATGGGTCGTGCAGCCTGCCAACGAACATTAGGCCGCCCTGGCCATGACCTATCAATGACGAAACCTCGCCGCCGCCAACGTCTTCGAGTGCACCAAGTAAGGTTGAGTCCACACCAGCATATGCCGATCCACCGCACAAGCCATGTGCCTCAGACAGGGACCAACCTGATGATTGAAGGCCTAATTGCGCTCCCCACCATCCCCACTTAGCGCCCCACACTTCTGGCCCGTTGTCCCGGCGTTTTAGCCGCAGCGCACAATACCAGCGCCGCACTCCTACTCCTGTATGGCATGCAGTCAACCACAAAGTGCTTCAGCCTCACACCTAAATCTTGTTCCACCTGGAACTCATCCAGGCCAATGCCTACGCTCCACGTATCTCCTTAAAGAGGAATGTCAGTGCAGCCGCCAGGGAAAGGTGCATTAACCCTTTAATGCCCATGCCAAACTGGATAGTTTGGGTCGGTCGCGGGATTCGATCCGGCATTCACTTGGTTTGCATACGAGGACGCTGACCACTGGGCTGTTGCTGCTTGCTTTACTCGGGGTCCCCGGGGACCCCTCATAAAGCTCGTGTTGCGCGTATGGGACTTAAGTTTTTTGCTGTTCAGTAGCCGTCCTTTTAAAGGGACGCCAGGCTATAAAGGGTTAAGTCAGGCACCTTGATGGGTGCCACCTTCTTAAATAAGATGCGACAAAGGCAATCCAAACCACCACCAACGTCAGCCTTGTCGGCTGTCCCTGGACCAACCCACTTCAAACGCTGCACCCAAGGGTGCTGCAACACCTTACAATTGGTGCCTACCACAAAAATTGAGAAACAAGAGGTTGTAGCCGGCAGGCTCCAGTCACAACAAACTATCGGACAAGTTTGCCAGAACTCATGTAGCCACCAAAGGCCCACCTAGCTGGACACACCAGTCACATTTCTTAGAGCTAAAGCACAAACTTATCTTTCACAAAGGCTTAGGCTACTGCGAGACAAAACCGTGCACAACCACTGCACCCAGCGCTATGGCACTAACACACACACACACACACACACACACACACACACACACACACGCACACACCTGAGGGGTTCCGACCCCTGACGGAATCACCCCTAGGCCTACGTGTCCCGGCCAACCCCTCGGGCTACGTCTGGGGAACCCTGCCCTAAGTTACGCAATGACATGCCCTCTCTTGAAACCACCTCGACTCACAAATTCTACTTACAGTTTGGCTTAGCTCCGATTCAACTTCTGAATTTGCCATCGCCACCGGGGAACACGGGTCGTTGACGATGACAGGTCTTATCGTTATTCCACATGCTCTACTCAAATAATGACGAAACAAAAAGCGATGTACGCAGCAAATTCCTCACGATACAGCCTGTGCCGTGGCAAAAGAAAACAGTGATCTATAGACGCGTGAGGGAGACGGAGGAAACGACCGGAAGTGACACAAAGTTTGTATAAATTAAGGTGTAATTGTACGCAAAGTGGTTAGATCAAAATGTGCCGCGTTGCAGGGAAGCATCCCATAAGTAACAAAGTGAGGAGGATTCTACGAAATAGAAACGCAAAAATCTTTAGTGATGGTTTCTTCAGATAGATAAACTTCCGAAACAGTTAAATTGACACTCATTTCTTCTAGACGAACCTCTAGGATGATTTAGGAATATCTTTGTTCACTGGTGAAGGGCAATAGACGGAAGATGAACGATCATGCTGCAGTTTTCGTTGAGCAGAACGTTTCCACATCAGTAAAACTTTTTCACTGTAGCTATGTCATGAAGTTCGCAAATTTCACATTTGTTGTTTTTAATATTGCACTTTCTGCATTTCCTGCATCCAAGATGTACATCTCCTGGAGTTTTCCTACTTGCACAATCGGGAAACGTGCCAGAGGCAATGCGAGCGCAGCGCTCCTAGTGGGTGATTAGCCTAACTAATCAGATTAAGATTTAAATAATTAGTTATTATTTTAAATGTTATTTTGGCATTAAATAGCAAAACTAAGTAATTTTACCACGTACTGAAAGTCAGTATTTTGCAGATACTAAGAAACACTGATTAAAGTGGCACTATCACCGATTGAAAGCAGACGAATTCTGACAACATCTAGCACTGTGTAGTACCATCTAGCGTTTGCTTGCACCAAGCGAAGGAATGCATAACGGCATTTCTTTTAACGAAACAAACAAGTCACAACATCCTTAATTATTGAGTGAAAATTTTAGTTCATCCTCGTGCACCTGTGAGCAAGCTATAAAGGTTAACAATACCTATGTCGCTAGATAGCGCCACGGTATTTTCGTTTGCATTTCAATCGGTGATAGTGCCACTTTAAGTCCAACATAGCACGTGACAGACACCTCCGGTGCCTAGAATTAGGCACTATGAAGGCCAAAAGATTCCTCTGGTAAATGTTCAAGGGCTCTCCTACCCAAATATTTCACATCTGATCAGCAGATGACTTTCCAGTCAGTTGAGTAGGAAGTGGGGGCTACGCGTGACAACTTCGCTTGAGCAGCCTGACCAATACTGGAGGCAACGATGTCCATCAAGTTTGAATGCTAGCAACGAACATGATGATGAGAGCAGTGATGTAACTAGAGCCAAAATTAACTTTAAAGCCTGAAGAAGCCATCAGTAAGTTGTCGAAAATTCGCTAGACAGTGAGTGCCTTTGATGTGAAAGTGCATTTTTCGAGTGACTTTTGTTTGGGGGTTAGAAGAGATTTTATCTATTATATATGTTGAGAAAGTTAAGAATTAAAGATTAAAAAAATCATGACTGCCTTTTCATTGGTTGAGGGAATTAGTAATTCTTTGTTGACAATTTCAAATTGGTTTCTTGTCAGTTTTTAGTATTTGAACAGATCTTTATAATACTAAAGAAGTGTTCTTGTAAGAAACTTTTCTTTAAACAGAGAAAATGGTGTAACATTCTTCATATAGGAGGATTGCCCAAATAAACACAAACTGGCTACCTGTCCAGTTAAAAATTGGTCTTTACAGGAAGAAACATTCTTTTCTGAATAAATATAAATATATATATATATATATATATATATAGTTCACTCCAAGACAACAAAAAACATATAACGCATACTTTTCCCCCATATTGTCTAGCCTAATAAAATGTTTACATGCATCATACCTTCCTGAAAATTTCAACATCTTGGTTCTGTGCCTTACATATACCACCAATGAGTATGGCATTGTAAACAGTCTAAAAAGAGAAATCAAGTATGGCAAAATGTTTGTAAACAATATGAAAAATATAAAAATAAAGATTTTCCTAGGGAGGGGAACAGCTGCAAAGTACAGTCCCCCCAGCCCCATCCCCAAAAAAGTAAGTAAACGAATGATGCGAGTTTTAAAAATACGTTTTAAGTGTGGTACTGTATTATTATTGTACGTCAAGCGAAATATGAGATTTGCTCCTTTTTTTTTGGCCTGATGAATGAAGAAACAACTGAAAATTTCCAGATGCATATTCCAGTTGAGTGACTTGAAGATAATATTTAATTTTGCAATCCTAAGGTAAAACATGGTTGGAACTGGCATCATGTTATGAAATACGTATGTGACCTTTAAGAAGAAACACTGAAACAGTCATGCTTCATATGTCATTAAATCAGTAATACCTTATACAGTGACTGCCAGTCTTTCACTGAAGCTTGCGCGTTTGCCATCCGAGAGAGAATGCACTGCAGAAAAGAAGAAAAATGAAACAAACTTGGAATTAACAGTGAAAGTCAGCATTCCTTCAAACCTTATTAGAAATGGTAATATTTCAAATTAGGAGAGTTTCAAATTTAACATCTGTGTCATAATAAACTATCGAACTGTCATGGTCGCTCTCCTGTAGGAGGTTGTCATACCTCGATACTTTGTGACAGTCCGGCCAGTATCGAATGGAGGACTTTTAAACCTTGATAAAAAGAGGTTCCCCGGGAACCCCTCACAAAGCTCGCGCTGGGACTTACCTTTACGCTGTTATACGTTGAAGGCGTACGTTTGTATCTAGGCAGTTATGGGTTAGCTGAGGGTTGAGAAAATAATTGATTGAGACCAATAAAAAGTTTTCAGGAGTGCCATGATTTTCTCTTAGTCATGCCAGCTGTATTGCTGCTGGTGCTGCTCCCTTTGAGGTGATCTTAAGTGGGTGTTACTTTAATTGGTATCGCTCCATTTGTGCTATCAACAATGCTTTAGTAATTGCCCTTAATTTCTGCTGATTCAGTAGGGAGAATCCATGAGCACTTTTTTAATACTTTCGAGGAACTACTCCTCTCTTCCGTTGATCTGAGTTAGTTCTTAAAGTATGACACAACACGCTGACATCACCAAATGAGGCTACCGTCTACTCCCCATCATAGAAACTCTTCATCGTTCTAGAACCACACTTCCTCTCTCTGCTTTACCGATCTCTTGTTCACAGTATCTGAGATTACAGAAACTGCTGGGTGAATCCGATTCAATTTTGACCATGATAACATGGAGAGGTTCGAAAGACGACCCAACAAGCAAGTCCACAACATTCAACACCTTTTGTTCAAATAAGTACTGGGAATCACTTTAAGACACCTAAAAACGGATAAGCTTCCTATCATATCATGGTGTCTTCGTCTGCAACTGCATCCATCGACTGCCCAAGACGAACAAACCATTACTCATCCTTAACGACAATCCCCCAAACAGGAACAATGGGGTAAGGCTCTTCATACACAGCTGTTCCTTTGAAGTGTTAAGAACTGTTTCTCCCCTTCTGCATCTGTCATACTTGGAACCAGCTCAATCGTGATGTCATCATCTAACCCAACCTGAACTCTTTCAAGACAAAACTTGACTCCCTGCTGGTGTTTTGTTAATGTTAATGTTAATACAAATTTTAAACACTGCACTTACTTATACCTCGAAACATTGCCGAAGTACAATGCCTTATTGAAATTAAATTGCCCAATTTAAAATTTCTGGCCACATTATAACAGTTGGAGGATTCTCCTTCGGTTCTCGTAGCTGGGATTTGAATGTTCGGCATGGCGAAACATTAAAATACTTCTATCTCCAACAACCTCCACTTGACTTTCGAACGTGTACGGTACATAACAAAATATGCAGTTTCATTTTAGACTCCATGTAACACAAGGAATAAGGAGGAAGTGCTGCACACGTACTGTGTTATATGTGGTGTCTGTCTGTCCGTCCGTCTGCCGTTATCCACAATCACTTAAAAACCCTTTCTCCTATTCGTTTCCAATTTTTATACTGATTTTATGCCCTGTTTGTTGACTAAGTCTGTAGACCGGTAAGGGGTTTGGGGATTTTTGAGTCCCAAATAAGCTCAAATCAAACAGCCACAGAAATTAATCACAAATTAACGTGAAACAACTAAGAGACTCCACACTTCAAACAACACTGAAAAGCATGCGCGTCACGCCTTTCAATATAATGGTTGAAGACCATTATAGACAAATTCAACAAATGTGCCAACCTTACGAGGTGTCATGGCTATTTAACTATTCAGAGATGTTCAAAATGCTGAAGTAAAATTAAACTGCACAGAAAGCCATATGGGCTCGAAAAGTGTTAACTAAGTTGGGAAGCAAACCAATTTTCGTTGCCTTTTGGACTTAAATGTCAGACTGACTGAGCGAGGGATTGAACCCATGACTTTTGAAACCAAAGCCTGAAGTCCTATCGCTAAGCCGTACCGACATTTAGTGGTAGGACTTCAGCCGTTGGTTTCAACGGTCTTAGGTTTAATTCCCCGCTTAGATAGTCTGACATTTAAATCCACAAGGCAATGTACATAGGTTTCCATCTGAATTTATTTATCGTAAATCTTGTATTAAACGCCCAGTTGAAGCTTACGCCCACCCCCCTAAAATGCTTTTAATGTCAAAATCTTGAAATAGTGAGTAAAAGCCCACCCCTTAAATTGCAGTTTTTCTGCAGCAAAATTAACTAAAAGCTACATGTTCTGAATAAAGAGAGTACTGCTTGCTATGCTTACTAGCCCCTTCTCCCTCCCTGGGGGAATAGTGGACTCCTTCTTTTGGCACTTTTAGTACCTGCATGAATGCCTGGCCTCTGTCCCTTATGCCTCCTCCCCTTCTTCACAGAAATTAAAAAGATGTAAAAATTGGCCTTCCAGAGATTGTTCAAAGCTTCAAATTTTCTGTGATAGATGTCTAGAATAGTGCAATAAACGCCCACTCCCCATTTTTTGCCAAAATTACTGTACAAGTCCATGGGCTTTTAATACACGATTTACGGTAAGTAAAAAATAAAAACTCAAGGTTTTTAACCAATGTACAAACTCTGGTAAACTTTAAAAAAATGATACATTAAACTTACAGGAAGATTTTTAACATTCTTAAGGCAAGTCTGAATTGTAGAAACAACCTCCATGTTGGCTAACTGCATACAAAATGCAACAGCTTGTTGGCGCGCATTCAGAACTGCAAGATCGTAGGTAGGG
>JAHWFP010101077.1:0-19627 GCA_023313725.1 Lithobius niger | reverse complement strand
GTTGTAACCTTAATAACGGGTTCAGTGAGTTATCTTTATAGCAGTGGAGGATGTGGCCATAGCGATTAAGGCGCTATGCAAATGATCTGTGGGCGAACTGGGTAGCTGGTTCGAATCCGGGTCATGCCACTCCGACGCAACGTAAGTGTATAAAGGTGGCTTACTGAACTACGTTATTTCTAGTGTATGATTTTCGCTGTTGGCTAATTTCCAATTTTCCTTAATATTATTTCCAGCGATTTATGTCTATTTATTAAAGTGTTACTGCGCGCCGTGTGGGTATTATTTATGAGAAATTTAATTCATATATGAATGATTAATTAGCTTTACTAATATTTTTCAGTTACCTTTACGAAGCGAAGGCGCTTCTTTTCTTGGGCGGGGGGGGGGGGGGACCTCCAACGACAGTTTCCACTGCCTTCCGTATTTAGTCTTGTACCCTAAGCTGGGGCCCTAGAGGCCCAACTCCTCTGATGTTATGGCTTTGTACTATGTATTATGTGCATTCTTTATTATTAGTATTGTATTTCACTCATGCTATGTACTTTCATGAATGGTCATGCCCTTGAAGATCAGTGGTCAAGGTGACTCGGACCGTGCCTACCACTAGGGGTAGCTGTGAGCAGTGATGGATCATGGGATACCAGGAAATACTACAGGAAGTACTTTGCTGCTCCTGTGGTGGGAACTGGCTGCAGCTCTGGGTATAAAAGACCCTGCAGCCCCTTAAACTGCTTTCAAGGTAGTTAAGTGGTAGTTACAACTTCTACCGAAATTATTGTTGATAGCTACTGATTAAAATATTTTTTTTTGTAGTTAAAACAACTTGTCGTTGAACTACTTTATTATTTTCATTTTTATAGGGCAACCGGTAATTTTGTAGAAAATATTATTTTCAACAAAATAAAAACAAAAATGCACTTTAATTTATTATTTTTATTGGAATAGGTGAAATACTGAAATTCTTCAAATTCTGGGGAAAGCAACACCGGCCCATCCCATTTATTATGAAAATTTTTTTTTAAAATAATTTCTTTGAGCCTTAAGTCAGCCGAAGCAATTGAATGCTTGTATGGCTGAACCAGCTCAATTTTGAACATTGCCAGACTTTCAGGAGAGAAGAAATGTCTGCTAAAGGGAGTAGCCCACCCGGGGATTTGAACCGGGAAACCTCCGATCATCGTAGGGGCCGAAAGATTGTCCAGAATTGGCCAGAATAGTTTCCATAGTTGAGAACAGCACTAGAACTGTCTTGGATAGAGCTCTGTGCACCTGCTACCAGATTGCCACTGCTAGCACATGTAGCAGTGGCTTACTTTGACCCTCTACATTTCGGTGTGAGACGAGAGTTAGACTTCCATGTATGACTGTGCCTACTCCATTCAGCATGCACGTGGAATAGGTGTAGGTTGAACTATACCACGCGCAATGGCTGTTTGCTGTGACGTGCACATCACGTGATTGGGCTAGTCCAATCAGATGGCCAAACAGGCGTTGTTCTCGTTCGTCATTGGCTAACTCATGATGACGTCACAGCAAACAGCCATTGCGCATGGTATAGATCGTTTTCGCTGGGGCCTCCTTAAAACAGTGTTATAGTTAATGTTTTGATTATTGAACTGATTTTTTTATTAAACTACTTTTTAGCTACTTTATTTTTTACGCTCATCTTATTAAAAACAGTAGTTAAAAAGTAGTTACAACTACCAACTGACACAAAAGAACTGACTCTGTAGTTGCAACTAGTTTTTTTTTAAAGTAGTTACTTAGTAGAAGCAACTATGTTTTTTACTGTAGTTAGTAACATGTTTCATTGTTTCCTTTGTAGTTGTTGCCAGCCACTGTTAAGATTGTAGATGATTCTTAATACTTATGTCTGTAGTGTACTTCCGACTTGAAATTTGGTACAAGTATTCTTTTCTCCCATGCAGACCTTGACGATGATGTTGTAAACACTTACATTCAGTTTTGAATGTCTGAAAACCAGTAACAACACTTCTAAAAAAATACTCCAATTCAATGTTCGTTTTTATTACAAGAATTCTTATACTTTGACAAATGACTGTGATATTTTGGGACAGCCAATGGAGGATCGTCAAACACACAACTATTTACAAATTGTATGATCCACACAACCATTTCAGGCATTGATACAGGGATTTGAAATTTATCGACTTATTTGGCGCCCGAAATAACTCGACGTGACGGTTTCAGCAGTCGTCACGCTTTTTCTGAGCTCCGTATCTGAATCGGGAAGATCATCCTTGCTTGGAGTAAACACTGAAGATATACTTTGGGCTCATGTAGAACACGCTTTGCTTCCTTGCATTTTTAATGTTAGGAAAAATTTACCAACTTAAAAAATGACGAGGTCGTCGTCGCACTTGTATCCATCAATTGATGGAATGTAACACACATTAAACTCTCCATATGATGATGCAATCAACAATAAAAACAATTCAACCAGCCTTGAAGGCTATAGTACAATATCTACACCCATGATATCTAAACCCATGATATCACTTTCCGCCAATATGGCGCACAAATACAGGCATATGACTTGCGAGAACGGCCATATTCTTAAGGTGTTTGACATCCCTTTTTGAAGGGGAGGCAAAGATTATGGTATAAATTATACAAGTGAAATAGTTTACACATCTCTACTTACACAGTCTTTGCGAAAACAATTTAAAAAAAACAAGTTGATTAAAACAATGTTAAGTTGTTTACCAACCAAGAAGTAAAGTTTAGGCGATTCTAGCTGTAATATTACACTCCTATGTTGATTATCAGCAGGTCGATTTCTCAATGCAAAGATAACCAACAGGACAAGAAAAAGTTAAAAACATGGTTCGACAAGGAATGCAATAAAGAGAATTTATAAACAAGGTGGGGGGGGGGGGGAGTCAAGGAATAATGTAGGCTACTGTTACTTTACTTTGAGTATATAACAGAACTTCACTGCCGGGAGCTTTGTAAGCAAGTTATTTTAGAGAGCACAGAAGGGCTAGAATTTTACTGCTCTTTGCTGAACACCAGAGTTATAAACAATGAAATTATTACCTATCGCTTGAGGCGCCATCCACAGATGTGTACCCTGCTAGTTTAACCATATTTATCCTAGACAAGCAGAAAATGTTTAAAGGAACTGTTCATATGGCTGTTGACAATTGTTATTATTATTATTTTAACAGTGCTTGGTATTTTAACTATGAACCGGATTGCTAACTTTGAACAGCATGTTCCCCAGAGTCAACAGGAACCGAATTGTGAGTTTTGAATAGAATTTCCTTGAAAATGAGGGGAGCAGAACGACCTTGTCAACGGGGCACATAACTCTAGCCATCTTTGACAGGTAGTGGTCTCTACTGGTAGATTCCAGTACCATCGTACGCAGACCTAAGACAGGAGTATTGCAGAGGGGAAGACTCCTATGAACCTGTCACTTCACTGCCGAAAGCAATTGCCATCTCTTTCATCAGAATGACATAATATTACATAAACAATGAACATACAAATTGCTTGTTTGTACTCGATGATACAGTTTTTTACTTCATCCTTATTCCGATCACATGGATAGCATGCCCAAGGCATGGCAGAATGTTATAATTTACTCCCTTTAACAAGTGTTCAATAAATATTTCTAAACATCACAACGGTGTTTCTCTTGAGAGTCTTATGTTCAAGCAGTGGATGTTATTAGAGTTCCCAAACGGAAACCGTTGATCTTACAACCGCTGCTTTTGTGACCCCAAGTAAAATTTGTGTCCAGCCAGAGTCGGCGTCTGCCAATTGCACAAAGTGGAAATTTATCGTAGCCCTTGAGTTCAGAGGAAAACTGCTACTCTCAAAACTTTCTTTTTTGATTCTTGTCAGTGGTACCTCTGGCAGAGTGCAGCCAGAATTGAGGAAAGCCATGCTTTGTGGAGGAATTATAAACATCCTAAAGTCTACCCAGACCAAAATGGCTTAAACTCATGCTGGAATATATGAAGGAATGAAACTCTGGTGTGCACAGTAAGAACTGTGGGAAAATGCGCTTCACACGAGGATCATAAACATCCTAAAGCATCCCTAATCAGATGTGCCAGAAGCACTCTGCCACAGTACACGAATTACAGAACTCTGGGTGTGTGTAATGAGAACTGTACGCTGTTGATTCTTGCAAAAAAGAAGCAAAGTGTGAAGAGGCTGTTTGAATGGTCGCAAAAGAGAAGATTTATTCCATCGTTTATACAAGTGGGAGAAGTCAACTCTGGCTGGACGCAAAAGGTACGTGTTTACTTCCGGTCACAAAAGCAATGGTTGCAAGATGACGACACCCCCAAATGACTTTGTTTAATTTTCGTGCAAATTTAACTAAACATAACAATGTGAGTAGTTCCAGCTACAACATACACTGGCTACTATATTGCAAAAGCAAATTTAAAATTTCAGCAAAAGTCAAAAATTGTGTATTATGATAAGAGCACGATGACATGCTCTTTGGCTCGACTAGACACTGACAAACTTTCGGGTATTAAAACAAGGTTATAATCGTTTCTGCACTTGGAAATCCTTATTATTCAAACAATAACACTTTTGCTTACATAATCATTCCAGTTCACGCGTTTCAGGGTTATCCGAATTTTGAAATGGTAAGTTTACCAATACAAAACTTTCGAGTTACATAGTTCGATACACATTTAGCTGTAGTGACATCACGACTCTTCCTATGTTGATGTCGATATCGATATCAGCTCAATGAAAATACAATTCAGAAACTTAAGGTGGGACCATATTTTGAGCCTGCCTCAGAGCACAAGCTATGCCAAAGTTTAGAATCACAGTACCCTTGTATTACATCCGTATTTAGTGGCATCAGAAATCAGAGTACTGGGAAAGCACTGTCCTTGTATCGCATTTCGAGGCACACCGACTGCTTTAAAAGACTGAATGACCAATAAAACAAGCCATGTGCAAATACAGTGTGAACACTATATCCAATTACAATGTTCATTGCATCCAAATACATTGTCAAAACTGTTTGAATAAATGCAGGTTTAAGCGACTAACATCAGTGTTGAACAAAACACGACCTTTAATCCAATTGGGCTAAAAAACTTTATACTTTGATAAACATTTGTTAATACTTGGTAAATTTTTGCATTCATTTTTGTCGAGTTTTGTTGGTGTTCAACATTCAGAAGCTTGGAAGCAAGAGAAGCTAGCACCGAGACGATGGCTGCCGACTTATCAAAACCATTTATAACCTCTTGAGTGGACTGAATAGCTTGCAATGTCGTCATGTGATGATGTCATTGTAGTCTGTGCTCAGATATACTAAGTAAGAAAAGAACCTGGTTTACAGACTTAGGAAGAGTACGTAACGTGCTTACACACGAATTGTGGAACGAACTAAGTATGGTTCAACTGTTCTTCAATGTCTCTACAAGTGGGAAACATTATTGGGATGATGAAAACAATGGGGTATCAGGAAGCAATACTGGAACAAGTGAATAAGCTGCTTCGGATGTAACCTAAAAAGTAAGCTAGTAAAATATTAATTGCAGTATTTAACTGCTATGAAAATCACTGTCTTACCGACATATACTGGTGTATACGGACATGTTGCAAAGACTTACCATGATAAAATAAGCAACACCAAGACTTTCCAATAAGTTAAACAGTTTTAGGCTGAAGGTCGTGGCAATGAATGTCAAGTTCCAAAATTATTAAATGAATTATTAAATAGTAGAGGGCTTTCTTTAGGAATTACAGCAAGAGTAGAAGACGTTTTTGCCTGAACATACTTAACGTAATTTGAGAAAAACGTTTGATGGCAATTAAGCGAGACCATAAAAGTCATCATGGAGTTTGCTTCAGCCTTAAACTGCGTAACCTGTTGGACCTAAACTTATTCCAAAAAGCATAAAAACCCACGAAAGCAAGTCTAAACAGTTGAAAGCATATGGAGTTTTTAATGACTGTGATTGATCACCATCAAGCTTCATCCGTAGTTCTTTGGTTCCTAATAAAGATTTCCTCCTGGAGAGATTCCACCAGCTGTAACACCGTTTGTTGGATTTGTAATCCTAAAACAGCATCACCACTGCCAATGGACAGTATGTAACCAAGATGATTGCTTCAACGCTCAAGCTACATGTAGTACAAATCATTGTCTGCAGTGGCACCAATAACACCACATTTCCCAGCACCACATTGAAAATGGTTTCACAGATTGGTTTTGCAGTCGTTAAGTTCAGACATAGAGCGTCTGGTAGCAGGGACACTAACTGCATTTGCATTTGCTGAGTTCCGCGAATTATTTCTCCCACTGCCACTGCTACTAGATTCGTCTAAAGAGGACTGAGGACTGTGCGCCAATAGCCCTTGTGTTGAGCCCGCCCACTCGCCAGAGGGAGAGGTACGCAGCAGAGCTCGTCTTGGCTGCCTACTGTCCAAACTACAAGTGCCAGCAACCCCGTCCCATCGTTTGTCCCTTGCTCGCCTTGTATTATATTCTACTCTGTTTTCAGCCCCGTGCACCATTGTCATTGTACTCGTGTCCTCCACATTCACCACATCCGGCTTATTGCCGAGGCACGAGTTAGCTGTCACAACTGCAGTATCCAAAAAATCACGCGCGTACGGAGTCACATCTCTGCCGTTAACTGGATTGCATCGTGCCAGTAATGGTTTCTTTATAAGTCTCGTGCTGTCCGTATGATTATTAGCTTGCTTTGTTTTAGCATGAGAAGAACAGGAGGAAGTAGTTGAAGAGGGCCGTTCTTTCATTTTCTGACAATGCCGTCGCCGTCGACGAAAGAGTGCCCACACACCAAGCAATAGGCCACAAGATGCCAGAAGAACTCCAGCTGCTAACACTGCTGCCTGTCCAGCAGCCATGTTTGGTGTGTGGGGTGGCGGTACTGTTACTCTCAAAGTGATATTAGTCCTGAGAGAGCCGGCATTGTTCTGCGCAATGCAGTTGTAGACACCAGCATCACTTAGTTGCACAGATGAAATTGTGAGAGCACTTGTTTTGTCTGTTGTCCCATTTTCTTGCACCTGATACAAACGTAACAAAGAATTATGAGACAAAGAAACTGGGGGTGATGATTCCAGAGTTCGTCCTTCATGTTCCCAGTGAACATGCGCCTCTGGATAAGCGAGAACACGACAAACTAGCACAGCATCTTCGTTTGCCACACTGCGAACAACGTCGATGGGTGATGGCGGATTAGGAATACGAGGTTCACAGGCTAAATCGTCCGCGTCCAATTGATGAAGTGCAATCCCACGTAATCTCAGTGGCTGGTCACACACTGGTGGAACTGTAAAAGGTATCCGATCTTTGAGAAGCCAAGTACGCATGTCTCGCAGCTGACAATCACACCTCCATGGATTTCCGTGTAGTTCAGCTTCGTGAAGTTTGCGTAATCCTGAGACTGTGGCAGCACGGAGATTAACGAGCAGATTTCCATCCAGCTTGAGGTGGGTGAGATCAGTGAGCCCTTCGAACGCTTTCGTTCCGAGCGTCTGCAGGCGGCAACGACTGATCTCAAGCGAGGTAAGCATTGGAAGGTTGATGAAAGCTTGGCTCTCTATGCGGTTGATGGGATTGCCAGAGAGCACAAGCTTTCGAAGAGCTGGGAAGTCTTTGAAAGTTGGTGATGGGACGACCTGAAGAGAATTGTGGCTCAAGTCCAGTTCCACCAAGTTGGTAAGGCGAGAAAAAGTGCTTTCGCTCACCTACAAAGAAAAAAAGTAGGAGGATATTAAAATCTTAAAGAATAGAGGCAATTACTAAATTCAGAGGCGTACACATTGTGATCCAAAAGCATTTAGGCCAGACGTAATAACTGTAAGAAGTCCAAACATGCACCAACAATAATAACATATAAAGTTTTGACGTCCAGATCGGCGTAATTCTCACACAAAGATTAAAACCAGCAAACCATCGTCGGAACATGTGAGAGCACAATAAAATAGCAGATCTCTTTTGACGTATGCTGATGCTGGCCTTGAAAACAACTTCAATCTGGTAGTCAAAGCGTCACACTTTATTATTACTTGCGCATCTTTCGACTTCTTACAATTACTATTTCATTATTAAGGCCAGTCGCACATCTAATGAAAAAAATGTCTCGAGCAAGGAAATTTTCGACCAAAACAGATCGGATGATCGTTTTAGCATGTATGGAATGGGTCCCTCACACTTTAAGTAAACATTACCTCAGACTCCTCAGACAGACTCGGACCGTGACAAACTATCCAATACTCGTAATGAAACTACTACATCTTTTGAAAAACCAAACCAAATATTCGATCTGCACATGCGTGAGCATATGTTCAATCCAAGACTATTTCTTTTGCCTGGAACCACTCATTTTGTCGACAGCAACTTAAGACAGTTTCAGGCAAAATGAATGTATTCTAGCGTATCTCATTCGTAAACATCTTTGCTTGAGGAATAGCTATTTTAAAGGGAAGAATTTTTGGATTCATGACAACAAGAAAACAAATTTTGCTGCAGTACAAGACGGCAGACTGATTTCTGAATACTAGCATTCGATGGTTTGTTTTCGATACGATAACACCGAAATGCACACCATATTGGATTTTGAATTTCCGCTGCGAGCAGCTATTTATTCTAGCGTCGTCTGATCACTGACAGATATTTTTTTTTGCACGAGAATACGAAATTTTGGAAATAGTGTGAAATGACAACAGTGTTGTAGCAAAGTTTAAAATTACTGTTGCACTTTGTTCTTTATATGTGTTGTTATTTATACTACATTAAATTTGTTATGTATTACCATATTCATTTAGTAGCGACTGGAAACTAATCGTAAATAAATAACGGTTGACTAGCAAATAGCATTTGCGAGCAAGAAGGTCTCCTTGTGTAAACGTGGCCTTACAATAACCTTTCTCTATTAATATGAACGCAGTGGTTTTGAACTGTTCCTTTTGTATTTAAAAGAATGTAAAGCCTGTTAGCTTTACGTCGTCCTTCTTACCTGGCTAATTCTGCAGTGGGCGAGGTAGATTCGTTGCAAGTTGAGCAGGCCTGCTCCAAGAAAGAGTTCACTTGGAAGGGCAAGAAGAGGATTTCCTGACAGATCAAGCACTTGTGTTCCAGCGTCCATGTTGGAAGGTAGGGAGGTCAAGCCTTTGCGCACGCATTCCACCGTTTCCTTTCCGCCCTTCCAGCGACAGGCGCAGGCTTTGGGACAGGCCCGGGCCCCCGCCCCCCACGAGCACCACCAAAACCAAGGCCCGCGCCGCCAGGGACATGGTCCACTCAGGCCAACATCGCTCTCACCAATCTGAAACAAAGAAACAAGTTGGCATTAGAATTCAGGTTTGGAAATCTCAGTGGGCAAATCAGGGTAATGTAGTCTTTGCGCAAAGGAGAGAGAAAAACAAGCCAAACAGCGAAAAATCATACGCTAGAAATAACGTAGTACACTAAGCCGCATTTAGCATTTACGTTTTGTCGGAGTGGCGTGGCCAGGATTCGACCCGGCAAAGGAATACAAATAAATACAATGGCTCAATGAAGGATTAAATACACAAATTGCTGTAAACATACGCAAATTCTTTTTCCATTGCCTAAGGCTACAATTCTAGAATGGAGCCCTAGTTACTGCTATGACTTTGCAACGAGTTCAGTGAATTATCTTTATGTCAGTGGAGGAGTGGCCCTAGCGAATAAGGTGCTATGTAAATGAACTGGGTTGCCAGATCGGATCCGATGAAACGTAAGTGCATACATGTGGCTTACTGTACTGCATTATTTCTAGTGAATGGATTTCGTTGTTTGGCTTGTTTTCCACTTTCCTTTAAATGGCTGAGGGAAGCGTATGAATGGAAGGGTACGTCAACGCAGTGGTTATTTACGTTCATAATGGCACAGATTTAACCTTAATTGGCGAAGCGAGCGAGCGAAGCGTAGCCTATAACGGAGACCAAATTGCAAAATGTTAGTTGATTGGTTGGTCCGTTGGTCCATTGGTTGCACTTTTGTAGTCTGGGCGGAGCCCAAATGAAAGGTCGGATTGGAATGAAGTTTGGTACATCGCTTGATAGCCCCAAAAGTGTTGCTGAGCCAAAATTTGCCATAAATCGATCAATTATTACGGAAGAAATTACAAATTTTCGAAATTAATTTCTAACACTCACCATTGTACATTCGGAATCCAGAATAGTTAATGAATTCCGACGAAGCATATACCGCGCTGGTGGTAGTCAAGTGAACTTTAAAAAACACGGCAAATTAAATTTAGGTTGCTTCTTTCTAGCTGATTACCTTTTTCGACGTAATTCAATGAAAATATTGATTGTCGCATTTTGACCATTACTCGAACATCGCAACCATACAAAACAAAAGGATTCCGTTAACAATACACCTTAGCATCATTTGAAAAAAAAAAAGAATGCTTGGAGGGATTACCTTCAGCATGGCGACAAAATTGGCATTTACACAAGCGATGGGAATCCCGAATATGAAACCTAAATCGACACTATCACGGCGAAGCGATACATATAAAACTTAACTAAACAGCAGCGACGATTTTACACTACAGCACGAAACAACAATACGCCTGCGTCTAATAGTTTAAAGGTTCCTCGTTGGCACAGCAACATGTAGTCTCGTTACTGTGGTGCATTAATGAATAGGCCTAATATCAAACGCAGCTGCTACTTACGAAATAAAAATGACAACTAAAAATTAAGCCTAAATGCTAAAGTAGGCCTAAGACCTAACACTTTTTGCCCTAGAATATTGTGATCGCTACTGATAGATTATAATATGGATTTAAGATCGCTGTCGCTGTGCGTGATAGAGGTGTGCGTCTCAATATTTTCGTTGGTAGCGTTGATGGCATTGGGGGAAGCATTGCCAACCTGCTGAATATTTTGATTATTGTTAAAAACTAACGCTCTGATGATTGTTTGGCTTACAGTTAAACGCTTTATTAATAACATTTGTAATTTAGGGTAGGCACTTTGTGGAGCAGTAATTATTGCAGTAAACAATGACAGAATAGCGGCAGCAGCCCCCACCAGCCGCAACAAACGTGCCGTTTTATTTTTAGTCGGCGGCGATGGCTCACATCTTTAGTGTCGGATGTGGATGAAAGAAGCTAAAAATAACTAAACAGACACTAAGTGATGGAACAAACAAAAGCCTATTAAAATAAATATGATACATAGATTTAGCCCATTTGAAGAAAAAAGCTAAAATAAGACAAAGGCCTGCACATAAAGCAGTACGTCACACCAAAAGGCAAAGACCCCAAACTTAGCCGAGTGAGCATTTCACCTAAATTGTTAAGGAGCATTAACAAATCTGGTACAGTCATTAGAATAAACACGAAATATAAATTTGAAATAAAGATCTATTCACTCCGCTTACAATAGGCTCAAAGCCTTCCTAGCCAAGGGTATATCACCGAGTGGGAAATTTAGCAAAACTCAAAGGAGGTAAAAATGATACAGGGTATTTTTAACAACATTCCCACCCCTTTTTTGCTCAATTTCACAAAACCACATAAGTTCTTTGTTCAGTCATTAGTGCGTCAAAGCGTTCATTAAGTGCTCATCACTTGCAAAGGGTCAACAAGGCTGCTCGAAAACGTACAAAGGGATTTTCTACATAAAGAAAGAAATCACAGGGTAGGGGGTAAATGAAGCAAGCAGTCTGCATTAAAGACAGGCCTTGTGCGGATACACAATACACTAGTCTGAGAAAGAAAGAAAAGACAACTGCCTCGACTGGGACTCGAACCCAGGACATCCCATTTACTAGCCGGGCGCTCTAACCACTGCGCTACCGGGGCGGGTACTGGTTACAGGCTCCAGCCGAGCCTTGTGATTTCTTTCTTTATTTACTACTTGCATTATTTCTAGTGTGGAGGCCAAGAAACAAAGTTGCTTTCCCTCCTTGTATGTATGTTTGTGATCTTTAGGTCACCACTGAGAAAGATTGAACAGCTACTTAGCTCGGCTGGAGCCTGTAGCCAGTACCCGCCCCGGTAGCGCAGTGGTTAGAGAGCCCGGCTAGTAAACGGGATGTCCTGGGTTCGAGTCCCAGTCGGGGCAGTTGTCTTTTCTTTCTTTCTCAGACTAGTGTATTGTGTATCCGCACAAGGCCAGGATTTTCTATGTTTTTCCGCAGTTGCGCCCAACGAAACGCGTGACAAGGTGTTCTTTGAAATAGGCTGAACGATGGAGGTACTTGACTTTATTACCCACTGATAAAAAGTCAAATTGGCAGCCTGAAACGGCGTCCGGTTTTCCATGTTTTTTCCGCAATGTCTGCCAAACGCATGGACACATTCGAATGAAATTTGGTAACAGTATTCCTTGAAATAGGCTGACAAAATTCAAAACAGCGTTCCAAAACCCCATATTGTTTTTTATGTTTTTCTGCTATGGCCAAATGCATGAACATGCGAAATGAATGAATTTTTTTTTTTAAATAGGCTTAACGACGTACTTCCTTGACTTTAAACCGACTGACAAAAATTTAAAACGGCGGCCCAAAACGTCATCTTGTTTTTCATGTTTTTCTGCAGTTGCGACCCACTACACATTCGAATGAAATGTGGTAGGAGTTTTCTTTAAAGTTGACTGAACGAAGTAGGTACTTGATTTTATGCCAACTGATAAAAATTCGAAATTTCGGCCCAAAACGAAGTCAAAAAACAGTTTGTGGTAGTTATGGCCAAAGGAAATGAATATTCTTCTTGAGGGGTTTGGGGCAAGTCAGGTCTACCCTTTTCCCAGTTCTACTAATGTTCTTGAAGTAACGCCGTACACACTGATCTACACATCACGCAATCTGGATTGCCGTGCCTAAGGGAAATTAGGAAACGTTTCACGAATACAATTTAGCCACACCATACACTCGCCACTTCCCGTCATTATTACCGTCAATCGCGGGAACACTTTAGAATTTTGTCTCTAGTATGCAACATTATCCTGTGTTCTTCTTCAATATTAACTTCCCATCACAAGTAACTCTGTGAAATTTAGTTCGGGTATAAACAACAGATAACAGCAGCAGCACATATCTTACCCCTCTTCGATTAGTTTTTAGCAGCTTGCCAACTTGTCCAGATTTAGGCCTAACACGAAGCCTCTTTACGTTCCCATTAAGTTGGTCCACACATCAAGCCCAACTTTAAACGAAGACAGACTGTCCAAGCAAAAGCACTGACGATTGGAGAGCAAGGCAAGGGACGTGTCAAAGGTACAGTGCAAGGATTAATTACATTTCATTCGTTTTAATTTTGTTTGGGAATTCGGGCCCTGCACAACCCCGCTTGATTGCGGACAGAATGGTAAGTCTTTGAACACGAGATGTTAGTAAGCAGAGAGAGAGAGAGGGACCCTCTTGTGCCGCGGCCCGTCCATTTGCTGGCGCGAGGATAATTAAATCTTAATGAAGGTTTAAGTAACTGGAATTCCTCAATGTGCCAATTAATACGGGAATAATTGGCAGGCTAAGTGGCGCGAATCGGGCGCTCGTTGCCATGGCATTATTTGACGGAAAAGGGGAAGGGTGGCTCGCGCACCGGAAAGCAGCTTAGCGTCACGTTGGATGCGCTTAATGCCCACCTGGATTAGGCATTACAAGGGATTAGAGGAGGCCAGGGGTTGCTGGAAAAGGCGGTGGGGCCACGAAATGGATAGATTGCATTTGAATTGCAAGGCCACTGACCACACAGGGTCAGCAGAAAACTGACAAATAGCAGCTTAGCGTGGTCAAGGACGTGCCAAGAAAAGAAATTATTTAAGTTTTTTGTCTGTTTTGAGCATTAATCAACAAGGTCGCACGATACCACCCTTAAAATTGTGGGGCACACAAGATGGCAATGAGTTGCGGGCTGTTAAAGGCACTGTCCAGGCATGGCACTCGGTTTGACCAATACCGTTTATGTATTGGTCACACCTACCTTACACATTGCTTCCTTTTGAGGAAGGAGGGGGAGGTTGGGGGTTGCATATTCCTCCTAAATGTCATTGGTGTCACCGGCCACTTACGTTGCGTCATATGCTTGCAGATTGTCACCATCATTGATGGTGTTCATCGCTGTTTCTATATTCCACGAAACTTAGTCATCAATTGGGCGATGCATCAGTATTCCTGTCAGGGTTTTTTTTTTTAATTTGCTGGTGGGAGAGACATATGATTAGGTCTAGATTTTGGAATAACACCTCTGTAATGTGTGGCGCAGGTTGCCATAGACGATTGGACTGTGACTGAGGTTGGTGCGAATGACCTGGATGTCGATGCACCATAAAGCCTCAATCTCCCCCACCTCTAAACTTTCCGAAGGTTTAAAATTTTACAGTAAAACCGCCCCTAAGATCCAAAGTTCAAGACAAGTGGCCCTGAAACTGGAAGTTAAGACCCCCTTAAGGTACCGAAACTGAGGGAAAAATATCCTTAAGGCCCTGAATTTTAAGACAAAACTTTCCCAAAGGTCTCCAAACTAAGAGAAAAATTATCCTCAAGGTCATGAATTTTAAGACAAAGGGCTCTATTGTGAAAGGTCCCTGAATCGCGGATGCAGAAATTAAACATGCATGTTGTTGCTTGAAATGTGGAAGCCTTTTCCCCCAGTATTAGAAATGGGCAAAACTAGCAAAAGGTCGCCCTCATAAAGTTCGAAATGTGGCTTATGGCTCAGTTTTTTCCGTTAGACCAGACACAAGGCCATTCTTTAATGTAGACGATTTGCTTCATAAATATTTAACTCACCATACTTCTCAAGCCACAACATTTTAAGCCAATCCGAAGATAAGTCATGCCCCGAGCTAACTAACAAAGATATCAATAGATTTAAAGTTCCTAATTCATTCCAGAATTCAAAGTCGCTTGTTTCGCTCACTCGGCTAGTAGAATAATACCATAGCAGTCAACATGTTATGTATACTATAAAACCCTTACTCTGATTGCCACATTTTGGGCGGAGCAGAATTTTCGATCCAACTATATCAGGAGACTACAACAATCTGGTCTAATACTGAGGGGATTTAATGATTGTAACGGAATGATTGTTGGCAATGAACTGAAAATGCAAACTACCATAAAAAAAACTCTAAGGAAAATGATTGCTTCAACGATCATCAGCAACAAATATCAAATCTGCAACCATTCCTCTTCAACGCAAAAGTACTTAACGTAAGATCGACTCAGAATCCAATTAAAAAAAATAGCACACACGAACCCATGGAGTGTAGGGGCGGGTCAGGGCCGATCTGAGTGACGCCAGGTCACATCACGCTGAATGAGGCATTAACCACTTGCTAAAGGTTCTGCCGTTGTGGACGATTACACTAAAAGCATTAGTAAAACTCGGTTAAAGATTGAAAACGCTATTTACTTTTTTCTGTCTCTCCCAAAAGGCCGGCTAAAAGTTTGTACTTTGTTGTACAAAGGCGTATTACTTTATTTCCGGTGGAAATATTCAAGTGTAAGTGGAAGGAGTCTGGGTCAGGGGAGGCGCTGATTGAGTGAGCGAAGCGAATTTTAGCATTTTTCATTATTTTTTAGCCAGTGTGAGCAAAAAATCATTGACGGGATACACGCCTTTCGCAACAAGCACATGAGAAAGCAAACCGTCCCAGTGTTGCAAACAGTGCATCAAACACCACCATTGGTGTTCTCTAGTGAGTAATGAGTACGAAGGTTGATTTGATGGCGTATTCCTGCGTATGGGTTCACCACGACAGTGCATGCGGCAGCATATACATCTGAAGCATTTCAACCTGAGGCGTCCATTCGTGTCTGTATCTGCTCCTTCTTCTAAAACTCGTCTCATGCTGTCTCCGTTATTTTAAAGGCGTATTTCTTCTTAGCGTTTCCAAGCACGTTCTTTTCCGTCTTGGTTTGATCCTCCTCCTCCGCATCTTCCTATTAGCCACGAGGCTACTTCCGTTTTCAGCTCGCAAACTGCTGATCACTGCGAAAACGTCGTAAAGGCCCGCGCGAGAGGAGAGAAACGCTATTCGTTTGCTAACTTTAACTCGTCTCATCATGGTTGGCTTTATGGGATTTCCAGTGAATCGTAATGATAGTTGTGCTGTAGCTCGCTTAAGCCTACTCTTTGCATGCAGGATCTGTTCCATTTTCTGCTACGTTGGACCGCAAAAGCACATTTTGTTGTTGCCCCTTGTGTTGAGATGGTTTGCTAATGGATTGATCCGTTAAACGACCACCCGACTATTTTACAGGAAATCGCCAACTAAATTCCCATTTGGAATCGCGGGAGTTTTATGCTTGATACGTTTTATGCATTTGGAATTGCAAAAAGAATCGCGCTTAATGGATTGAAAAGGGGAAAAGAATGGACACAATAAAATACACAAAAAAACTAGCAGAGAGCTCCACATTTCATCTGGTATTGAATTTGGTTTAAGGGAATAAAGTGGAAGTTATACGCACAATAAAGCAGCGGTACCATTTGGTGCCGAGGCTATAGTACATGGAGCCGGTCGTTTAAGGGGCATTGGATGCAAATGGAAGTAAGAAACATCGGCGTGTTCACTCAGGTCGTTGCTGTGAGAGCGGATTTCTCAGGCCTAAAAAACGTTGTGTTGTCCAATCCCTTATGCTGCACACTGTCCCAGTGCTATTTTTCTCGATCCTCCGCATCAAGTGCGGCCCCAAAGTTCTATTCACTTACCGTTAGTCAATCCCTTGCTAAAAATTCGTTTTAAAATGAGGCGTCTAGGAAATTTTCTGTTGTATACTGGGAACTAATTTAATAGCATCCTGCGATTATATGATCTTTTGCGCGCTTACAATAACCATGACGTTTCATCTGTGTGGGTGCATGTACTAATTTTTAATAGTTTGCTAATAATTACCATGAGATCAAAATATAAAAGACTAATGTGATGAAAATTAAAATTATTTATGCCAGTAGATCGCTGAAGAAAACTACAATATACCAGCTTAAAAAATTATAAAGTGTGACGTTAAAATACTAAAATCATTCCAGTTTGCGACGACATAATTTTTGCATTCATGCCGTTTCTTCTACTACGCCCTAGGCCAACTGAGATAGTACCTGCGAGGAACGTAGCTACTATCTTAGAGGCCTTGTAGTACTCGCAGATTCTCGGAAACGGTGCGATGGTAACATGCACAAGTGGCGATCTGCGCGTGGCTGTTACAAGGCAGGCGGAGTGCACCTTTAAGGTAATAAATTGGAAAAGAAAAGGTTCTATCGAGTAGATTTACTTTGCATGTTGTGTTGGTACAAAAGTTTGTTGGTGCCATCTGCCGCAGCAAAAGACGAGCAACAACATATACATAAGAACCAATTTTAATTTTCGGCATCAATATTTGTACCTTCTTCACAAAATAAATAACTTAAAAATTAAGGGGAGAACCCCATGTCAATATCAATATGGGCCCGCCATCTTGAAATCTGAGATGGCCGTCCCACACTGATATCCACGTGGGTTTCTCCGCTTAATTTGATTTGATGCAAGAAGAAATAAATATTGATGCTGAAACGCTCTCACAGCATTGTGTGATGTTTTTTACCTCTGCCCCTTGCAGCTAGCTCAACGACTAGCTGGCCTCGTAACCAGTATTGCTTTATTGTCGCTGCTGAAAGCCACTAGGAAATCGTTCAACTTCCATCGTATGATGACCGAAGGACAGTATGACGTCATTATGTTGCACGCGAATAGAACACTCACACAAGATGGCGGCTTCTGTTAAATCGCCGATCCAGACAGGATACAAGCATGTCACAAGAGGGCATACAGAAAACGCAAGCCCTAAGAACCAGCTTTCTACGACAAATGCTTTAGTTCATAGTGACCACTGTATAAACGTGTCCAAATAACAACAACAAGACGTCCAAGCCAAAAATGGAACTCCAGCTCGATTCCAGCTCAAGTTCAGATTTCCGAAGTGACCAATCGTAAATTAATAAAAGTTTTTACACGTGTTCACCAAGTCCACAAAGCTTATACAGGGTGGTCATAAAGTCTTTACCTGATTACAAAAAATCATTAAATAAAAATTATGCTAGTTACAAACATAAGGTTTTTTGCAAAACGAAGCTTAACTCATAAAATTTTTTTCTACTCGGTTGATGCTACAATCGACTCTTGGCGCTGCAATCGCCAAAAAACAAAAATGGCGTCGTTACAGGAGCAATCTCACTGCATGCTGTCGTTTCACACAAAAAAATCAGCAATTTATGGAGCCTACAGTCGAGAATGACGTGACCTTGATATGCTGGAGCTCTTTGTTACTCCATTGTTGCAACAATGTCAGCCATGGATTGTTTCAAAAGACTGTGCGCTGCCTGACTGGGTATTATGAATTCGCGGATTCCTCTATGAAACCCTTCCCGGATAATGCAGCTAGCTAACAGCATGCTACTTTTTCTTGTCGCAGTATGTACGTACAAAACACCCGTTCCTAACACTGAAACACTAAAGGATGCTATAGCGACAGCAACAGAAGTGATGTTTGCCAATACATGGAGGGAAATTGAATATTGCCTAGAAGTGCTCCAGGCCACAAATGGAGTTCATGTTGAAGTCAACTAACCTAGTGGGAAAAAACTTTATGGGTTGAGCTTCCTTTTACAGAAAACCGTGTTTGTATCTAGCATGGTTTGTGTTTAATAAATTTTTGTAATCAGGTTAAGACTTTATGACCACCCTGCATATTAAATTTAAGTGAGAAATATTAAAAGGCAGCGGAGAAATTAAGCATAGAAATTTCGGCTTTAACATGGGAGACCGAGGTCAAAAGTTACAGTAAAGGCTACCGCCTTTACTAATTAATTTTAAACAATGTGGTCCTGTCGAATTTCACACGTCAAATTTGAATTCTAAAACCATTGTAACTGTTCGAGGCTTTGATTTCTGGTTTGTTCCCCAATTGCCAATATTCATTCCCGTCTCACCAAACATGATGTCCACCCATCCTTGGGAAAATTACGGCCATATTAATTTGAATTTTATTTTGCTTTTGTCTCCAACTGCTTCGACATAAACCCAACCCGATTTAATCCGATGACTTACAAAATGTAATCAGCTGTCATCCGAACTCCGTCCACTTATTTTCAATTTCTACCAATTTTGGCCACTTTGAACTCCAGTTTCTAATCAAAGCTGACTGGATGCTCGTGGCTAAACGGCGACGAAAGATGGTGTAAAGACTTCAATATTGGTCGTTAAACGCAACACCAACAATACGATTGCAGCAATTTTGAGCTTATTGACACGTAGTAACGCATCGCTGCGTGCGAAATTGTCTTTCGTCTGAAAAGGGCCTAAACGTTCCAAGATGCATGCAAACCCTAAGTCATCCAGCCCCGAATAAGTCACGAACTTCTAATTAAATAACATCAAAAACTAAATTGCGACTGGCTCTAGCTTATTTTCCCATCGAGGCTTAAAGGCGGGTTGGCACCAAACGAAAGTAAGGATCGTATAGCGTCATCGAGCGCTTGTTCGTAGCCAGCAAAGGAATGTACAAAGAAATATCTTTTAAAGGAATATACCTCCCAGCGCCATTTTTCTCGATCCTCCACGTCAAGTAAGGTCCCAAAGGTCTATGTTCTTACCGTTAGTCTTTCCCTAGCTAAAA
>JAHWFP010101048.1:0-21707 GCA_023313725.1 Lithobius niger | reverse complement strand
TGGGTTTTAGTGTTCTTGGACACACATTATAGCATATCCAATGTGCATAGGGATAATAACTAAATTTCGTACACTCGATGGTGGGGAGGAGCTAGGTTTAAGAGGAAGTATTTCCTGGTGCTTATGAAATTTCGGATTTGAACAATTTTATTCGAGCTATTTAGAGCAAAATGGCACGAAAAAGATGCCATTGTAATCCCTGGTGCTTACGAAATTTCGGATTTGAACAATTTTATTCGAGGTATTTTAGAGCAAAATGGCACGAAAAAGATGCCAAAACAAATTTGGTTATCAAAAATTTGACTTATGGAGTTTCGTTTTTGGGGGACAAGAGTTTAGGATCGATGCTGGAATTCCAGCAGGGTGTTTATATTAAATATCAGCAAGGGCAAAAATCTGTCGATATCATGGGGATTATTATAACTGGCTCGTCTTACTTGAATGCTGACACTCAGCAGCGCTTTCTATTCTGCTGTGCCTCCGGGCTATAAGATAATAATTCCTCATTAAAACTTAATATATCTACATAAAAATATGCCCGGTACAAGGAAGAACGCCAGAAGGATGGTAAATTCAGGATTTATTCCAGGGCCACGCGGTCTGTCCTCAGGAGATGTTGTCCAATGGTTCAAGGATGCTCTGATCAGGGCTACTAGCAGAGTGGCACACTTCAGGAAGAGTTCTTAGCTGGTTAGGGACTAGCTCCCAGAGTGAGGCTGCAAGGGGCTGCAAGGCCGTAAGTACCTACAGGTGCCGCCAGTACCTGCCACTGGTGGTGCAAGGTACTTCCTGTACTATATCCTGGTATCCCATGAGCCATCTGCTAGCAGCTACCCCTAGGGGCAGGCAAGGCCAGCGCCATCCAGACCACTGATCTCCAGGGACTGGACCATACATCAAGGTACATAGCATTACTGGAATACATTAATAAAGATATTGAGTATACAGAATACATAGCATGGAGCCATAGCATCAAGGTAAGGAGGCCCACTAAGGCCCTAGCTTAAGGAGTAGGAGGAAGCTGTGGAAACCGTCGTTGCAGAGGTCCCGCCCCCGAAAAGAAGCGTCCTCGCTTCGTTAAGGTAAGTGAAAATTATTCATTAAACTAAGTTATTTATACATATAATAACCAAGGTTCTCAGAAATTATTCCAAAATAATACCAAGAAGGTGCGCACTAACAACAATTTAAAATTAAGGATGCTATGGGGACGTTTAAGCTTTTTATCTGCTAATAATTTAATCGATTGACTGTTCCAGCAGGGTGACATTACCTACGCGTATCAGTAACGTTTTTTGTAAGGTCAGGGAAATCTTTGAGCGTCAAAATTCAGACATTATTCCCATAAAAACCCGCTACGCAAACTTAATTATTTGAACATTTTCACAAAAATTATGCAGAAGCAAAAACGATTTTTCATCATTCAAAATACCATCACAATCAATCAGTGCAAAAACAGTCAAGAAAAATGAACTAAGTTCTTGATGCACGAAAATTCACTTGAAAAATCGTAACCATTAATCATCGGTTACCATTAAAATCAGCTACAAAGATTTTTACTTCAAAATCTTAATTGTCAAAATCGGTTGTCAAATATCGGTAACACGCGTGTCAAAGTGACTAACGCGGTAACAATCAACTAAGCTTGACTCGAAACTAGCTTTTGATGCCTGTTAAAAAAAAAAAGAAAAATTATCTCACCACGTCCTCCATCCATTACTAACCAAGTTTTCTAATCCTTACACATCACTAATAAAATAAGAAACTCTACTGTGGCAACCCCCGTTTTATTTCCTGTCTGTTATTAGGTTAGTTTTCATTGTAGGGTAGACTAACGTGTTAGGTTAGTTCAATACACATTCGTTAAAAAAAATAGGTGTAAATTCCATGGTGAAAATCCGGTTACTCCAACAAATTCATTACTAAATTATGCTACTACCTCAACCTTCCACTTAAGTATTTGCACGGCTTTCCTTAAGTAATTAACATTAGCGTTAACCCCTGAATACCAGATTATTTGCATTTAAATGCTATTTCTTTCAGTCTACAAGCAACACCACGATTGCATGCGAAATTATTTTTAGATCTAGCTACTGCTGGCTGAAAGAAGACCCAGAAGAAACACAGTAACTACTTTCAGATTTTAGTTTAAAATTCTTTGGAATCTGCTTCACTAACTGGGTAACGCTCACCTTCAATCTGTTCACGTAAATTATCTATGTGATACACATAACGAGAAACAATACCCGTATTAAGATCTTTAATCTGATAAGCTACAGGTCTAAACTTTTTAACAATCTCGTAATTTCCTATGTAAATTGGAGCCATTTTCTTCATAAAATAGCGGGATTTGTCACTTTTAGGGTGATTTCGTATGTAAACTTTAGTTCCGACTTCAAATTCTTTACCACTTTTATGTCTATCCGCCTTTGCAGCACGATGCAACTTAGCTGCCTGACGTTTTCGTACAGCTCTAACTATCGCACGCATGCGTGACGTTAAGTTCAAGATGTGTAATGGGTAATTAACCTCGTCCGTTTGTACTTTACTGACAGGGGCTTTGGGCATTCATAACTCCCGTCCTGTCGCTAACATACTTGGGGTGAAACCCGTCACCGAATCAGTTGCTGAATTTAATGCCAACTGTAATTGCTTTAAACGTAAATCCCAATTTCTATGACCTGATTTCTCGTCTTGCACGTAAATTGCTAGCGTTTTTGTTAACTCTTTCATCCATCGCTCAGCTAGGCTGGACTTAGGTGAATAGACTGACAGAAACTAGCCTTGATACGCCATTGCAGGCATAAATTCTTCATTATCTGTCCTCTCAAATTATTGGAGCTATCAGAAAAAATTTCCGCTGGCCGTGAAAACACTTCATCAAAACACTTCATCAAAAAATTTCCGCTGGCCATGTCGTGAAAACACTTCATCAATGATTGCTTTTGCTATAGTTTTAGCTTCAGCGTTTCTTAGGGGAATCAACTCAACCGAATGACTCCACTTATCAAGCACCACTACGATGTAAGTAAAACCATTTGTACTCCGTACCAGTGGGCCTTTCAGGTCAAAAACAATACTCTCCCATGCTTCCTTTTCCGTTACTATCATTGTTTTAGCCTTCTTACGAGTCTGCTGCACCTTATGGACCTGACAAACTTTACACGTCCTTACGTAATTTGAAATCAATTTCGAAGCGCTCAACCATGTGTACAAATAAAATATGCGTTTTATCGTCTTGTAAACACCCATATGAGGACCTGTAAACGTATCGTGTACTAGCTGAATGATTTTCTTTTGCAGCAAACGGGGCACCAGAATTTTCAAATTCAGCGTATCAATAACATCTTTATTTACATTCACATAAATTATTCCGTCACTCACAATCGATTTTGGCTGGTAGGCTACTTCAGTACGAATATGTGAACTGAAGGCGAATTATACCTTAATTCCTTCGTTTCCCCTTCCAAAGCTAACTTTAATGCTAACGTGTATTTGTCTTTTAACGTTTCTGCTCTAATCTGATCAAGCGTAATCTGCTCAACATCGATCTGATTACACAAACAATCGTTGTTAAATACATAAAAATTTTGACCCGTTCGTTCATCCATCGCTGGTATCAAGATTGGATTAGTGATATTCGTATCATCTAGACAATACATCCGCGATGCAATTCTGTGCATCTGGGATGAAACAAATCTTAGCGTCCAACTGAGATAACTCCACAAGCCATTTCGCTAAGTGTCCCGTTGGTGAGCTTACCTTGGATAAAATCGAAGGTGCCTTATGGTCGCTGAAAATTGTTATCACACCCCCTTTTATGTATCTACGCCACTTACGTACTGCCCAAATAATACTCATCAATTCCTTTCATCAATTCCTTTCATCAATTCCTTGTTAAAAGACGTCTTAACAAGATGGCGGCTGATGGTGGTCGACATAAGGGTGTTGTCCAGATATCAGCTAAATGTACGTATTGCAGCTTATCTGTTCGCAGCATTTCTGATGCTGTTTCTTGTACTTTATGCTCCGGCTTATCTCACGATGTTTGTTGTGACCTCACCCCCAGCGTCAGAGCCGCTCTCCGAGCTAAAACTTTCGGCCTGGCCTGGTTTTGCATCCATTGCTGCCCTTCGGCTAGTGCCATGATTCAACGAAATCGCCTCAATGTTGACATTTCCCAACGGTGTGATTCCCTCCAGCATACATTCAGTAAGTTTACCGATTCAGTTTTATTACGTTTGTCGAAACTTGAAGACATTGTTGGTGCAAAACGTGACGATGCACACATTGATCATTCTCATTTTAACGCCAACCCAACAATCGAAGCGCCATCTTGTGATTTTAACGACGATGTCAACAACAACGCTACTTTTTTCGGACCACTCAGATCGTCCAACACGGCTGCATCTCAGCAAGCCAGTTAAGTTTCCCACACAATCAACGAACAATTTATTACTAGTAGACGTCCAGCATTAAGAACAACAGACAGTACTAGTTTGCAAAACAAAAACAAAACCGTGCATCTCAATCGGGCTTCTTCAGCAACGGAAAACAAATCCGAAAGTGAAACTAACACGAGTTCGGTAGGCGCTTCTAGGTACGGTGCGCCACTTCTTGGCCATCGGCCCCAGACACCTACAAAAGAAAAACTTCCTCTACAGTCTGCTTCAAACATAACTACACAGCAAGCTACTCGTAGTTTTGCTGAAGTTGCCAATTCTTTGCCTGTCTCAAATACTGTTTCTGCCAGTTCTCGATCAAAGCCTAATTATGGCAATAAAAGTCGAGTTGGAGGCAATGACTTTAGTCAGCTAAATTTCCAGAGGAAGAAAGTTTTCCTTAGCACCCACAACATTTCTACCACCTCTGACCAAATATCCAAAACCATTCAAGGCATTGTTGGCATTACACCAATATCATGTGCTCAGCTTCGCACCAAGTACAACACATACGTATCTTTTTGTGTGACTGTTGCTGAGAAACATTTTTCTCAAATTCTCAATCCGGATAACTGGGAAGAGGATTTCCTCATTATGCCTTTCGAAGGGAAAAGTAGATATCGCCAGCCTGCCAACAATTCTTCTCAGCAAACTTTAGCTAGTCGTGCGGTGCTAGCAGCGTCCTCTACTGTTCCCAACATTCCATCTGTCAATACTCCTAGCATGACCAGGAACTCAAGCCCCTCTAGGGATCCAACCCCATCTCTCTCACCCACCATGGTGGCACAACCCGTCAAACTTGATCCTCCCTCCAGCAGTGTAGTGGATTCTGCTCAAGCAACTGGATCACCATCAAATCCTACTGATGCCAAGCCAACTGGCAAGCCCTGTACTCAGTCGAACGTTGCCGTCCCTTCTCCCATAATTATGACCAAGGTAACCCTCTGCTCATCTCCATCGGATCTGAGGGCTGAGATTGAAGTATTAAAGCAACAGAATCTCGAATTGGAACTCCAACTTACAAAGTCGTGGGATGTTTATTCATCATTCGACGAAGATGATAAATCCTGTTCTTCATCTGTTCCCTCCGATATTTCGCCTCATGAGGAGAGGCATCAAAAGCCTGAAATTCAAGACAAAGACTAAAAACCCTAAAACCAGCATCCTGCCCATCAAATGCATACTTCTCAATGCTGAATCCATTTGCAACAAAATTCCTGAACTTACTACTGTCATCAATGACTATGATCCTGACTTAATTGCTATTACTGAAACCCACTGTAACAGACTTGTTCCAGATGGAATTTTCCCATTTAAAGATTACTCTGTGTATCGATGCGACAGATTGTCCGGAAGGAAGGGTGGAGTGGCTCTGCTTGTACGCTCCTCTTTCACTGTGAACAACATTGTTTCTCGTTACCACGCAAACGACTGGGAGGGTATTTACTGTGATCTCCTAGCTCCCTCCATGAAGCCCCTCAGAGTTTGTTGTGTGTACAAGATCCCGGGTCATTTGGCTTCAGAGTCTGCCACTGCCTTCCTCGAGTTTATCCAGTCTGCTAAACCACCTGCAAATTACTCTATTCTCCTTCTTGGGGATTTTAACTTTCCCACAATTGACTGGGACTCTTACATATCGCATGGCTCCGAGCTACCCACTAACTTTCTCGACTTAGTGTCCAGTCTTTCTCTTTATCAGCATGTTCCCTTCCCTACACGCTACCGCGGGGGCCAGAAACCGAGCTGCTTGGATCTTGTCTTTACAGATTCTGAGCATAACATTATCAACATTGATCCACTGCCCCCTTTGGGCAAAAGTGACCATGTAACTATTTTGTTTTCCCTTGTGTCTGGCCGTGGCTCACCCACTCTTAACTCCCCACGTCCAAACTATTTCAAGACTGATTTCACACTTATCAATAGTATGGTTTCTTCTATCGACTGGGAATACGAATTTTCTGACATCTCTGCTGAGTCTGCACTGGCCATTCTCGACGATTTTCTCACTGATGTGAGGAATTTTGTTGTTCCCTGCTCCTCTCTGCAGAATCACAAATCTCGGCCTCCTTGGCTCACTCGTGAAGTTAAAGCAGCAATCAACAAAAAGAAACGCGCATGGGACCGCTACAGAACTAATCCAACTATGTCTAACCAAAATAGCTATGCTGAGGCTCGAGCTAGGGCATCCTCGTCTGTTTTAGCTTCTAAACGTAGTTACGAGACAAAGCTTCTTTCAGAGAGCAAGGCCAATCCAAAGAAGCTTTTTGCTTATTTGAATAACAAACACACTTCTAAAAAGCCAAACTGCATCAGGGGAGCTAATGGAGCCCTACTTCATACTGATATTGAAGTTGCGAATGAGTTCAATGGCTTTTTTCACTCTGTTTTCCAAATTCCACAGCCTAGCTGCAACACTCCTCTTCCCCTGAAGGGCCCATTCCCTGCCAATCTTTCAATTTCTGCAGCCGATGTTTACAAACACCTATCTGTCCTCAAAACTGCTACTTCTGCGGGGTCTGACCTACACCACCCACTGTTGATCAAAAACTGCTTCTTCTCTTTCTAACCCTCTAGCTATTATCTTTACTAAATGTATTTCTGAAGGTTCTTTTCCTGATCAATGGAAAAAAGCCACTGTTGTCCCAATTCACAAAAGTGGCCCCACTTCCAGTCCTACAAATTACAGGCCCATAAGCCTCCTTCCTATATTTTCTAAGGTATTTGAAAAATTTATTCACCATTTTCTGACAGATTGGCTTAATCGGAATCATCCTCTTCACAATTCGCAACACGGTTTCCGTAAAGGAAGATCCTGCCTCTCTAACCTCCTTGTTGCAACTGAGCACTGGACTTCTTACTTAGGTAGAAAGATGCCTTGTGATGTCGTGTATTTCGACTTCGCCAAAGCTTTTGATTCCGTTCCACATTCTACTCTTCTTTCTAAGCTTCATGCAGTCGGGATTCCTGATTTTTTGTACAGCATTCTCTTTTCTTACATGGATAATCGTAAACAGAGAGTCCGTATTGGAAATACTCTTTCTGAATGGGCACCAGTTACTTCTGGTGTTCCCCAGGGTTCTGTTTTAGGTCCTCTCCTTTTTCTGTTCTATATCAATGACCTCCCTGAGTCTCTTATCAGCCTCTGTCTTCTTTTTGCAGATGACCTTAAGGTGTATCGTTCCATTGCTAATTCTGGTGACCACGTTTTGTTGCAACATGACCTTGACTCCATTTTGAGTTGGGCCAACTCAAATGGTTTATCATTTAATGAATGTAAGTGTAAAGTTCTACACTTAGGTCCTAATAACCCAAAACACACATACTTCATGGGGACTACAATGCTTCTCTCTGTCCAAGAAATTCGGGATCTTGGGGTTATTGTCGATGCCAGCCTGAAATTCCATTCCCAGTCACTTGCTGCTTCTTCTAAAGCTAGAAGCACTGGCAATTATCTTCTCAAATACTTAACATCACCTAGTTCTACTATGTTGAAGTTTGTAATCACTAATTTTGTCCGACCTCACCTTGAATATTGTATCCAGGCATGGAGGCCTTACTACCAGAAGTCGCTTCAACTCCTTGAGCGAACTTTTCGCTATTTCACAAAACGCTGTGCTTCCCTCTCTACTTTATCTTACCATGAAAGACTCAAACTCCTCGGGCTTCCATTCCTTGCTATTCGTTTTGACAGAGGCGATCTGTTGTTGGTGTACAAAATTCTAAATGGTTGTGAGGGCCTCTATCCTAACACCTTCTTCACTCCTTCTCTTTCTCTCACCACCCGGGGGCATAATCTCAAACTTCAGCATGGATCTTTAAATTTAAACTCGAAGAAGGGAGTTTTTCGCAAAGAGTTATCTCCGGATGGAACGCCTTGCCATCTCATATCGTCAATGCACCTTGTGTCAATGCATGGAAAGCTCAATTTGATAATTTATTTTCGTAAATCTTCTCCTGGGCATTACAGGCATTACGCCTTTGCCGTCTCAATTTAACTTTAACTTAACTTATTATTAGAAAATCTCTAATCAGCAACTGTCAAACGTCTAGAGATTATATCTATGGTTTTCTTCTTAGTGAGTGGATCGACCTGATATAAAATTGCTCCAGCCCCCGAGAAGGATGCGTCTGCTATAATTATCCAAGGTTGATTGTAATCAGGCGCTGCTAACAAGGGAGCGTCTACTAACATCTTCTTGATTTTCTGGTAAGCTTGTTCCTGCTTCGCCTCCCAGACAAATTTCGGAATTTTACCTTTTACACCGCAAATAGAGGCACTGCAATCGCCGAGTATGACATCACAAATCTACGAAAAAAAACCCCGCCGAACCGAGAAATTTTTGGAGCTCATTAATGCTTTTGGGGCGTGGCCAATTCTCCAGTATCTCCTTCTTACTAGGATTCGGCAAAACCCCCTCACTCGTAACCTTATAACCTAACAGGGTTATTTCTTTCTTACAAAAGTCTGTCTTCTTTATGTTTATTTTAAATCCGTCATGACCTAAAATCATTAGGGTGTCTTCGATCGCCATCAAGTGCAATCGGAATTCTTGTGACATAATCGAGATATCATCAAAATAGCTCTGTACGTTCAGATAATGTAGACGGGCGAGCATTCGTGAAACTGAGGCACAGAAGAACGCTGGTGCTTGCTTAACCTCAAACATGATTTTGAGAGGAGTAAAATTTCCGAACGGGGTGCAAAAAGATGACACCTCGCCTGCTCGTTTCGTCACCCCTACTTGCCAGTATGCTTCGGTTAGATCAAAAAGAGTTAAGTACTTGCTCTTAGGGCACCTCTGCACCATATCATCAATTCTAGGGGTTGGAAAGTTTTGCATCTTGCTTATTTCATTCAATTTATTGTATGCTATCACAAAACGTATGGTGTTATACTTCTTGGGAATGATAAACGCCGGAAAACACCATGCACTCGTGCTGGGGACGATAATCCCAAGCTCCAGCATCCGATCTACATGCTGACGTAATTGCAACTCTGTAAACTTTGAAACTGGATAGGGCTTTAACGCGATTGGTGGGTGATCGCTAACATCAATATCCATAACCGGGCTTATCAAACCAATTCTCGAACTGAAAACAAATCTCTATTTAATTAATACCTTGAACAACTGTTCTTTTTCGTCATCTGTTAAAACGTCACTCTCATTTACTTTATTACGAATATCTTGCTCTGTGGCACAAAACTCATCTGGCTCTATGGGTGTAGCAGTTGCCTGGGACTGATGGACTTCGTTTATACCCGGCTCCCGATTCAGTTTGTAGATTTTCGAAGGTTTATCCTGCCAAAACCAAGTGTTCGACGCGAAATTTGGCTGTAAACCCGTTGACTGCTGAAAATCTACGCCCAGGATTACCGGCTGGATTGTGTTTTCCATCAAGATCAGTGGAAAAGTTACGGTTCATTGCGCAATCTGAAACGTAGCCAATACGAAACCCGGACACTCAACGAAACGAGTATCGGCAACTTTAACCCAATAAGGACGTTGCGTAAATTCACATCCCATTTTTAACAAATCATCTTTAAGTGAAATATTAACGTAGGACATTGTACTTCCACTATCGAGTATGGCGTCTGCATATTCTTTACCGAATTTAAGTGAAAAATATGCACATGGTGCTGGTGTAGGCTCAACAAGATCGCCTAGACAATTTTTGTTAGGAATTGGTCGGTTTTGAAAAGAAGATACGCCATTTCCAGCTTCAGCGACTGAAACTGGATGGCTTTCGGGTTTTTTGGCACGAATTCCTGTGTATCAGAATTCAACTCAATGTCATGAAGTTGTGCAACAGTTCTTCTATTTGGAGGATTACCAATAGCAGGATTTACACGACAGTTTTGTGTTTCATGCGACGAATTTTTACACTTCAAACACCAAACTCCCTGTGCACGACTACCGCTATTGTTATTACTACCACGAATATGGCTACCAAAAAAGGTTCGTCCATTTACGCGGCCATTACTACTATTTAAATTACTGTTATTGCTGCTGTTTTCCCTAACTGCAACCTGATTTTGTTGGTGATTTAACCTGTTAGGGCAGAATTTAGAAGTCCACCCGACCATATTACAAATGTTACAAGTTTACTTTGCATCGTATTCTGGCGAGAAATTAGTGCTGCTATTCCCACTACCTCTACCACGATCTCTACCATTTCTAGTGTCACCAACATTTGAAACTCCAGTTTGGAATGGATTAGCCTGTCTCCTTTGAATCATATTTTCCAAGAAAAGACCTTGCATTTTAAAATCTATCAAAGAAGTGAATTTTCTTGACATCATAGGCATGTGAAAAGTCGAATTCAGTGTTTCTAAAATAGCCTCAATTTGATCAAAATCACTGATTCTAGCACCTGTGTTTTGTAAAATATCTGTGCATTTATTAAAATGCCTAATGAAACTTTCGTTTTCTTGCATTCTCATAGTTCTAACCTTAGCAATTAGGTTATACCCATGTGACTGTACTTCAAACTTGGCCAAAAACAAGGTTTTAAAATTCTCCCCTGTTAACCATGATGGAACAGTTTGGTGGATAAATAATTTCTCATCAACCTTCCTAACCTTTAAAATTCTTTCCAATTTCATAATAAAAGCTGAGGGGAAAATTTTGTCATTCAACCCATTAAATTCTCCAATTTTCAAAGCTTCCATTTTAGGCAAAGGTATTAACATTTCAATAGCTCTCTGGTAATTATTCTGTGATAAACAGCTAACAACATTTGAACTACTATCAACTAGATTACTGCTAGGTGTCATAACACGTGAACTGAAAACATTAGTTGTTGAAGTTAATGGTGGCTTAGGCACAGCACCTGAAGCTGGCCAACTAACAGGATTTGTGCCTCCCCATACAAAATTAAATACTGAATCCAGTTTAGCACTCAAAACCAAGATGGCAGTGTCAGTAGAATTACTAGCTGAAAAAGGTTGGTTAAAAGAGTTTGGCACATAAGTAGGCATTTGAGCTGACACTTGACTAGGTCCAGGCAAGGGTGCAGAATAATTTGGCATTGAAGATACAGTTACTGAAGGCTTGCCAAGCATTTGGAATACTGGGTCATTTGGTAAACTAGAACATGTTTGAACCTATCATGAGGGGTCAGTCCATGTTAGGGTCACTGGAATTAGCTGCTGCTGCTTCAAATTAGCTGTAGTTGTTAATGAAGCTACACAAGCAGGTGGAAAAGGCAAATTCACATTTGAAGGCACGCCTGGTACAAATGAACACCTCCTGTAACACTAGTATTACTTGCAACTGGTGAAAATAATTGTCCAACATTTGGTAAAGTCCATGTAGGGCTTGACACACTAACATTTAGGCTTACTGATGTAGTACTTAGACTCAAATTAGGTGTCACTTGAACATTAGGGCTAGCTGGAGGAAACTGAGCTGCTAATCTTGATGGGGTAACCCCTAATGGTGATTGCACAACTTTTAGAATAATAGGGGTAGTCATTCTAGCTGCTTGTTCCCTTCTAGTCCTTTTCCCTATTTATTAGGGTCCCAACTTAATAATTCCCAAGAGTCAGGGTCTAAATCTGGCTTAGATCTAGTAGACCTTGGCATAAAATCACACAATATTGAAAGTCTTAGGCCTAGGCTATGGAAAGTCACTTCAAGGCTAAAATTCAGTATCCTACACAAATCAAAAGTATCAGGATAAAGTCTCAGCAAAGGTAAAAGTCAAAAGGCACTAGCCTACATAGGCCCACACAAAATCTTCCAATAAAATAAAAAGCACTGACTGATCCAAACTAATCTCCACTGCAATATAAAAAGTTATTGCTATCTCAACACAGTTCACAATACTCACAACTACTCAGGTTGTCTCTTGGTTACTCACTGAAGGCTGGGGTCTCAGGTGAAAATGGAACACCCAAGATGGCTGCCAGCATTCCAAAAAGGGTTCTTGGTGAAAATGGGTCCCTTCCTAGATGAAAAATGGACGGCCGATGCACCACTTGTGCAACCCCGCTATGCCCGGTGCAAGGAAGATCGCCAGAAGGATGGTAAATTCAGGGTTTATTCCAGGGCCACGCATTCTGTCCTCAGGAGATGTTGTCCAATGGTTCAAGGATGCTCTGATCAGGGTTACTAGCAGAGTGGCACACTTCAGAAAGAGTTCTTAGCTGGTTAGGGACTAGCTCCCAGAGTGAGGCTGCAAGGGGCTGCAAGGCCTTAAGTACCTACAGCTGCCACCAGTACCTGCCACTGGTGGTGCAAGGTACTTCCTGTACTATATCCTGGTATCCCATGAGCCATCTCTGCTAGCAGCTACCCCTAGGGGCAGGCAAGGCCAGAGCCATCCAGACCACTGATCTCCAGGGACTGGACCATACATCAAGGTACATAGCATTACTGGAATACATTAATAAAGATATAGAGTATACAGAATACATAGCATGGTAAGGAGGCCCACTAAGGCCCTAGCTTAAGGAGTAGGAGGAAGCTGGGGAAACCGTCGTTGCATTAGTTTCTCAAGACGACGAAGTATTGAATATGAATGTGGAGACACTCGCCATACAGACTTCATTTGACAATCGAAAAAATATACATATTAACACACGTATAATGTAATGTATAATGTAAACACAGGGTGTCCCGGAAATATACTGACAAACTTAAGTGGTTATAGGGAACAAGGAAACAAGCAACTTTTGCTAATAAACCCATGTCCACAAATGAACCGTTACCGAGATACAGGGTGTGAAAGTTTGCATTGTTAACGCGGCAATGGCAAAAATATCAGAGACGCCGAAACACATCAAGACACAATTCGGTACACGTTCACAATGGTTTAGGTGTTGTGCAATGGTGCAGTATCAAACCCATTATGTTCGTCTGAAGGGGCAACCCCAGTATACCACTCTCTTGTAGGTCGGTGGTTTTTCTGCAGGATGAAGCAAACATACTTTAAACAAAATGCATCCCCTGTGCCAATTGGACATCTGTTCCAATCTGAGATGACTTGAGAAATAAGGATTAGTCACATTTAACATCGCCCTCCCCCACCATGTGACCCTTCAGACGAACATAATGGGTTCATACTACACCATTGCATAGCACCTAAACCGTGTGAACGTGTACCAAACTGTGTCTTGATGTATTTCGGCGTCTCTGATATTTGTCATCGTTGCATTAACAATGCCAACTTTCAAACCCTGTATCTCGGTAACAGTTCATTCGCAGACACGGGTTTATTAGCAGAAGTTCTTGTTTTCTTGTCCCCTATAACCACCTAAAGTTTGTCAGCATATTTCAGGGACACCCTGTACAAAGAAAAATAGAATCGTATTTCACCATTCGAAAGGAGTTTTTCTGTGTGTATATTCTTCGTAAGTAGATAAATATTGGAGCAAGTTAAGAGATGTCAAAGATGTAAAAGTTGAATTCACTTCTAAACTGGAAATGGGAGGCACATTTCACATTCGATTTACACAAAAACGTTTAACTTGTGGTGGCTGCTTTTTGTTAAATTTGTGGAAGATACTTTGGTCTGAATGGGAAAAAAATGTTTGATCTTATGATCGTTCGGCACAAGCGAATTCTTCCTGATGAACTAAAAAATGTTCAGATCCAATCGATGTTTGTGTCATTACTTTGAGTAATTTTTTTCTTAGAATTCTCAATCCAGGTTCAATTCTGGTTTCCAAAAAAAAAAAAAAAAGGTGAGGGCATTTTAGAAGTATTTTTTTTTTAAAGTTTTCTTTATACAAAAGACTTATTTTTTCCTTTTTGGAAAAGAGAAAATGAAGTCAAAAACATTGTTTACTTGCACATACTGCAAAAAAGTGTTTATAACGTGATATCATCTGCTCGGTCATCTCCCGAACATTTTTCTACAAGCCAAATGTGCAGCCTTCTGAAACTAATTGAAAGATATAGAAGGCACTGTAGTGCATGATGCGCAGAGTTTATTTTAGAGTATTTGAACATGCTGAACCATCTCGGGCACTACGCTCCATTTTCCTCTAGTTTCTGGTTCACGCTTGCTTGGAGCAACCGATGCACTGTAGAATTCAGCTGTGTTCAGTCGTCGATTTTACCACACGAAGCTATTTCTTATCCTTTACTCTCATAGACAATGAGCCACATACTGTTTCCAATGTTTACAAAAAATAAGAGGTAGAGACCAACAACTTTTAACGGGACATGCAAACTGAGCAAAATAGATTTGAGACGAACAATTATGATCCATCACATCCTTGTTGCACATTAAAAACTAGCATGTCAAATCGTTAAAAATCATCATATTCCAAAGCACATGTCTTCTGGGATATTGCCGACCTCCAACCACTATGTCCTTCTCGAAAATTTTTACAGTTTGATTCCCGATAGTCATTTCTCCAGATTTCATGTTATATTGCAGTTCAAAGATTGGGCCACTCTTTCTAGTATTTTCGAAAAATTTAAGTAGGAAATATTTCGCCATTTGACTGATGACTCGACCAGGTAAGAGGCTATCCAAGGACCTAAGATTGACTAAGTCCAAAAATTCTGGAAGTATTGAAACTCGTCTGTTTTGAATCGCGGAAACCGTGGGTGTGAAGTCTAGGATTGGAGCTGGTAGTCGCATATACAGTATCCAGTTTGAATATTTTTTGGGGGAAATGTGCTGTACCGCACGGAGCTGGAGCCTGAGTGTTCAGAGAAATTGAGGGAAATGGGTGGTTGCACAGCCAGAATCGAATGCTGGATAAAGCGGAGGAGGAGTGCAATTCAAATTTTCTCTCATCGTACTCAGTGGTATCGTTTTGTATTCGTTTTTATCAGTTTCCTCGGTTTTAAAGGATAATTCGCATACATCGAGTGGTTTTTTACTGTTGGTTTTGTGGCGAAGATAAAGTTTTGTTATGGTTTCAAAATGCGTACTATGGGTTAAAAAAATTCTCTTTAAAGATTTGTGTCATCAAACATTGGTTAAATATTTTTTCTTTATAAACCTATTTTGAGTCTCGTGAGTTCATATTTTGTTTCTATTCTTTTTTAAAATAAAAAAGAAAAACATTTTTTGGTTTTATTTATCAATTAAAAACCATACGGCCCATTCCTGCACGTTCACACAATATTTTAAACAATATTTCCAACATCTGGTCCAACGTGATTTTCATAAACGTGATTCAGATCTAACTCGTTCATGGGCCATAAGATTATTGAATTGGTGCTATCTCTATCCATTTATTTATGAATCCTAGTGTAGGATTCACTGCAATAAAAATATCGACGTTAGAATGACGTCCTAGCAAAGTAATGGTTTGATTATTTTTTGTTTGTCAACGGCGAGATTACGCAACATGAGGTCCAATTTTTCTGGAGGAATAGAGTCTAATTAAGTGTTGTGTGGATAATCACAACATTTCGTCTTAAAGTTTCCTTGATTTCAGAAAATATTGACTGCAAGCTTGGTATTTAGGCTGACAGAGTTTTGCTGTAAACAAATAATCTGTCGTAATTCAGCCAACCCTCGTTACAGATAAAATTAAACAGTAAGTTTGTTTTTTCTGCAATTAACCATCAGTTCCCTATTAATAGACACCTAATGTTTTGAGAGGGAAAAGGGGCGATTTTGTTTAGGTACAACAAAATCGTAGTTTTTAATTTCTATTGTTTTTGTTTTTATTTTTTCTGGTACCAAACTCAATAAAAACTATCAAAAATATCTCGTTGACATGTTAGAATAGAAAACTCCGTAATGTACGTTGCACAAAAATTTGACGATGCTGGGAGTGTTGTTACTGACGTACACTGAGCTAATTTTTTCGACTTCCGAAAAGTCCATACTTCCGCACGAAGGCAAGTTAAACCACGGTATTTTCAAGATGTATTGTTTGAAGTTTTGCTCTAGCTTTATGGATGATGTTGTATACCCACGCTCTAAGACAGTGGTCTACCTGCAACACCAGTAGCTTCGTTCACCTTTTCACAAGGCGGATAGCAGGAGCCAACTATATGAAACTAATTGGGCTAGTGAACAGCGTCAAAAAAATGGGTTTTTGCTCAGCGTTTTAACTTCCACCAAATTTTTTTTGCAGCAGATTTCAGATAAGCTTATACCAGGCAGCACAAGTCTTTGAGATTTTTATATATTTCTTTTTCTATTATCTAAAAAAATCATAGTTTTAAATTCTTCATTAATAAAAAAGGAGAAGAGCATAAAAAATATTCCTGTAATTAAGTTTGGAGAGATTTTGAAGCGGGTGATGATGAAAGGAGCTCTGAATAAAAATTAGAACATGCAGAATACGTAACTAAAGTCAGAGCAGCTATAGAGCCCAAAGCTGTCGTAACATATTCTCTGTTGAGAGAATTAGAAACCAGCCATAAGTCTTATACCCGACACTATCACGAAGGATGACACTGAAGGGCAATTTGGCGCAAAAAATTAACATGTTTTAGATATCATTTCTCCCTCATATTCTACGGACATTGCCACCAAACAATACATCGAAGAAAAACTCTTATTGAATTAGGACACGTGGAACAATCTTATAATAAAACTCGCAGCCATCGTAGACCCTAAAAATGAAGATATTTCTCAGGTAAGTGATTTAGAATTCAACGTAAAAATAACTTAAACCAGGCACTGGTTTGAAGGAAGATCCGCATGGAAATTTTGGCGCAAAAAATAAATGTATTGTTTGCCCCTCGCAACCTATGGATGCAGTCATTAAAAAATACATCGATTCGAAACTCGCACTAGATTAGGACATGTGCACAATCACTTAACTAAACTCACTGGTAGTAAAGACCTTCAGGATGGCACACTATTTCCAGTTAACCAGTTTAGAAATCGATGTGAAAGAACTTCATTTAGAACCAAGCACCGGTTTCATGGAAGATTCTAACAGTCAGATTTTCAGAAAAAAAAGAAACATAGCAAGGGAATGACCATTTGGTATCCGAATTAGATTATTTAAAAGATGACCGAAAACGAAGGCATTCTAAAACAATGACACAAAGGCGCAGGCATTGTTTTATGCGTTGTTATGTAGTTATCCATCATAATGGCCATTGATCCTACAATAGAAAAACACGAGCACAGCTTGTTTGCTCTTGTTGCTGAAGGAAAAGTTATCAACAATCCAGACACGAGCGCCAATTTGAACCATACGTTCAACAAACGTGGGCGTAATGCCACCAAAACAATGTTGAGTTATGCCACCCTTTGTAGCCAACAATGCTTTAACGATTGTTGAACATACTATGGGACAATATGATTAACAATCGGTGAAGCATTGTTTAACCATTGTTATATCAAGAAAACGATATTGCTCAAATAGGTATTATGGCTGCACCAGCATTTGATTAAATTCTGTAGTCTTTAGTGATTGGGCTTAACTGCCTCGAAATGAGTCGAATAAGCCACTCAATGACTACTTTCTCCAGCATGTTTTGAGTTTTCTTAACGGCTGCAGCAAATTCAGTAGCACCACCTTCCAGACCACCTACACCAGCCATTAGCGGACCAAGCAATGCTAGTAACGATAGCGTCCCAACCAAGGTTTTTTTTCAACAGTAGAATTAAATTTCAAGTTTACTTGCATGTCCATGATGCTGGTTGAAGTCTCTCTGACTGCTTGGACAGTCCAAAACCACTAGGGGATAGGTATTTTTGAACTGAATGAATTGATGCAGAGATCTTCTACACCGTACAAAGAGTGTCTAAAACTCCCGAGCCGTTCTATTCAAGATGGAGTATTCGCCAGTAGCGTATTTACATTTAAGTACAGAAAGGGGTAATGCTCGGAATGCCCAGGACCAAAAAAGCAAGCAAGCATTTGCCAGGTGAAGCTAGTACTGTGGGGCAGTTCGCAACCAGTGTCTAAAACCCAAATCCACATTCATTTCTCAATCTATGTACTTGAAAAGCCTAACTTTCTGGTTATTGAAAGCCGTGATGTGCGACACATGCCATGAAACACTGGTCAGTATTACTTTGCCACTGGCTGTAGCAATGCGATGGCTGTAGTATCGCATTGTTGTTGCTCACCCTCAACGTCAGCACGTGTTTGGTGCCATACATATATTTCCAAAAAAAGTTCCATTATGTGTTTTAAAGAATGGCGAACGAGAAACTCCCTTTCAGGATTGACTCCTTCACAATTGTGTCGTGACACAATTAAAAGGCCCAATTATCAGTTAAATTATAGATTCGGCACTATCTAGCACTCAACAGTTACCCAGCTACGACACTTGATCGCTTGAGCCGGACAATGAAGACGACTTTCATGTGACTCCCATAACCCGGATAGTTTAATATGTCCATTAACTTGTCCCCTAAACGACTTGGGTAAATTGTTACATTGTTGACGAGCATCACGACGTCATCATTCGTGACGTTAGTGCCATCAATATACAGCAATTTGCTTTTAAGTAGAAGATAGCTTAGCAACGTGCAGAAACTAATCTTGGTTTTGTATTATAATTATAATTTTCGAATTCAGGGTTGAGGTTAGTGCAGATTATGGGGCTTATTGTGATAATAGCTCTCCATGAACGAATTCCGCATTATTTTTTTCTGCCAAATACCAATGTACGTATATCATTATTTTTTCGATCTCAATGGGGTCTGACGGTGAACATCCCCCCATTTAGATTCAATGCTTCGTGGTCTTTGAAGTTTCTAATTTTATCCGTAGTGATGGGGAATATATCTGGGAGCAATATCATTAAGCAATTTATATAGCCCAGAGGTACACTAGGATAGAAAGCATATTTGCGCAGCTGACTGTCACCATAAACCCACACAAACCCTCTTCCACCATTTATCTCGATGGCACTCCGTAAACCTTGACATCACTTCCGACAGCTCCAGTAAAGCTTGACGTCACTTTAGTCGCCATTGCAGTATATCACCCTCTTTAAGTACACCTTACAGTCGTCCTTGTGCATCTCGACAGTGCTTAAGTAAACCTTGATGTCACTGCTGGTCGGTGCTCAAGTAAAGCTTGAGAACACTTCTAGTTGCGTCAAGAAAACTTCTAGTGGGGGTGGTTTACCAGGGTAGTGTGGTTTACTTGAGTGGGCTAGGGTGGTTTAGCAGAGAGGATCATCCCGTTATCTCGATGGCACTCAGGTAAACCCTGACATTACTTCCTGTTGCTTCTGTAAACCTCGATGTCACTCATGAACACCTCCCATAACTTTGCTCAAGAAAATCTAGACATTACTCACGAAAACCTTGCAAACCTTAACGTCACTTCCGGTTGCTTTTGTAAACCTTGACGTCACTACAGTAAATTTTAATGTCATACAAGAAAACCACCTAAGATGTTGCACAAGAAACCTAAGTGGGTAGGGCAGTTTACCGGAGGGGGTGGTTTACCTGGGAGGAGGGGGTTGTTTACTGGAGACGAGTCAAGAGAACCTCCACATCTGGGGTGGTATAATGAAGAGGGGGAGGGGTTATATCAGAGAGGGGTTTACCAGAGTGGGGGCAAGTTTACTGGAAAGGTTTTCCATGGTGGGGGACCGACTAATGCAATATTGTTTTTACCACTACTTTCATTGACAATGATCCGCGCAAAGCACTGGAAAAAAGCTTTCCTACGAAAATGCTTCAGTAATTTTAAAACATGAAATAGTAGGGACCAGTTTGGCTCCATGCCTGGCCGTTCCTCAACCTATTAGATGTGGATAACTGGACCGAGGCCCTGGATTGTGGAATACCTACTTTTTAGATTATGTTTGATTTCAAAAAAGCATTCGAATCGTAGATCCGCAGCAAGCTCTTATTCAAACTTCAGTCCCACTAATTTGGGTAGTCCTTGGCACCTTGTGATCTTCAAGTATCGATATTATTAGTGGTGCTGCACAGGGCTCAATGATGGTTCGCTCTTATTTGTAATTTATTTGAATCGACTTATCCTGTGATCCGAAACATATTGAACAGGCAAAATTTGCTAAAACCTTAAAATTAACTCTGCATTTATTTTCAACCAAAACAACTTTGAACTCAAGGCGAAAACTATTATCTTGAGTATCGCCTCTAAACATTGTGTTATCTCACATTTCTTTACCCATATCATAGGGTGCATGCCGGCATTGAGTTTAACTAAACGATTGTACCTCGTATCATAATCCATCACCTATATATATATTTCGCTTAGGAGCAGACTTAATGATGTAAGCAGACTTGATGACGCTTTATTAGGGAGGATTAAACAAACGAAGCTTTAACAATCAGCAAGAGGGCGAGCGGGCTTATTCTTGCCACGTTAGCAAAGAAAAAAGCCGAGCGGCCGACAATGAAAACGGATATGCGCTCTAACAATTAGAAACAAACACTATTACTTCAATAATGCTGGCTATTATGAGTTGAATCAGCGGAAATCGGCTGCATATGTCACGCCGGGGAACAACTACTGGCTTCTTAGTCGACATCCTTTAGTCCTTGGATTGAGAGTGGGGTGCAATGGCTATAATGCAATTATTTTAAGTGACTGTCAGAGCCTTCCTACAAATTGACTTTGGATTCAAGTTCTTTTTACTCAGTTTCTAAACGGGTTAACTGAATAAGAGTTGCTGCTTATTAGGCATCTATAACGGCAGCGAGTTTAGTTAACCAATTGTTCCGCATGTTGCGATTCATCAATAGCTTCGACTCGACGTATTCTTTAGTAACTACGTCCTTAGATTATGAGGGGGATACAACGTCTACAATGCGTTCATTTTTTAGGGCTTAAATGCTCGTTGGTGTCTTCCTTCAAGACGATGCAAGATATAAGTTTTTAACTGATAGAAATTGATTCTTAGCCAACTTTTCCAGTGAGGAAGATCCAAAAGTCTCAAGTCTTACTGGGAAGCACTTATCCTTACATCTGGTAGGGAATTGCCGCATAATCATCATGCTTATGAAACATTCAGTGTTTCTTGCAAGAACGTGGACTCCAGAAGGTAGTTTTTTCACTGCAGAAATTAGTAAATTTATATCGTAGCCTTTTATGTTATGGAAAACGAGCAGAATTATTAACACTGGCGATAGCCAGTGTTAGTAAGGGTCAGCCTAGGGTCTCTGTGTTAAACTCTCAACTTTGAGAGCTTATAACGCCGTCAAAAGTGAACATTTTAAAACCAAACTTGGAATCCAGCCTCGACTAGTCAATTCTCCACAGTCCAAAAATTTTGAAATTCGGTCCAGCCAAATCCGAGATCCAGAGAGGGACCAAATAGACAACTTCTTGTTCTGCTTCTTCTTCTTGTTGTTCTGGGGATACTCTCGTCTGTCCTCTCTACAGGTCAAACA
>JAHWFP010100993.1:460-23761 GCA_023313725.1 Lithobius niger | reverse complement strand
GTAGAAGGATAAATGATACTTGGGTGGGTTATGGCCTGGGAATCTGGCTGTTGCAGACATAGGGCTTTAAGGCTTCAGGCAGATGATCAGGAGTGGTTAACGCTCTTTAAACCCTTTGAAACGTGAACATGTGTGGGGAGGGCTGTTACTGAATTACTGTTCCGTTGGTGTAAGCTTCAAGGGTTGTAGCATGGTTTTGGTATCGTTGTTGTGGGTGTGTTTCGAAGTTTTTGGTTGTATTTTGTTGGTTTTGGATATATTTAGTTAAGGTAGCGGGTGCATGGCCGGAGGGCCCGAATCCGGAATAAACATATAGTCGAGAGAATCCGTCTTTCAGCTAAACGGATATAGTTTTAAACCAAACTAAGTAACGTTGTTAATTTCGAGGACTTCGGCCACGAAATTTGCAGCTAGAAACGATATAATGTTGTATTTATTTCGCAGATTCAAGATTTCAGAGCTGAGATGAATATTGTTTCGAAATAGGCTGCAACAATCGACTACATGCATAAACCTTTGTAACGCGACGCCATAGCTGTAAAAAAGGTACACGGATTACAAACAAAAACGTAAAGTGTGCCGTAAAAAAAGGGGTTATATGATTGAATTTTCAGTTTACTTGTTAAAATGTACACGGATAAAAATTGATAGTTTTTAATTGAAATATTCAAATGTACAATTGAGAAAACTGCACCTGTTTAAGTGCTGTTGTGCTTTACCAATCATACATGTAAAACGTAAAGCACAACAGCACTTAAACAGATGCAATTTACTCAATTGTACATTTGATTATTTCAATAAAAATTATCAATTTTTATCCGTGTACATTTTAACAAGTAAATTGAAACTTCAATCATATAACCCCTCTTTTTACGGCTCACTTGACGTTTTTGTTTGTATATAATTATATAGATTTAATTTGGCACTACTGTCACCTTCGAATAGGATTTATTATTATAATGAGCCTATGCCAGCCAACAGCATATATACAATTTCCGCCTTGTATATTAACTAGGATGGGTAATGCCCTGAGTTGGCATAAATACCGTGATGAATAACCGCAGCATATGGTATGTATGTATTTTCACTGATCTAATTTGAAGTTATTGGTTTTTCGAACGCATACCAGGAATAGATTATACAATGAGGACAAACGATTGACAGTAAAGTAATATATAACTGCAGAACCTTGTTGCAGTATGTTATGGTTTAAAGTTGAAGACGCGTTATTTCTTCGACGATAGAACATTTAGCAAGCACAGATGTAACAAATTCAGACGCTTCCGGTTGCTCTCTCTGAGTAAATATGCTCCCATTAAATACCGGATTTCAGAGAAATTCGAGATTCAAATGTACATTGCATTATCAAACGATAATCTTGATAAGGGTACTGGGTTTCACCATAGACTCATGGTTTCACCCTGTAATGATCGTTGTACTAATGGGATATACCTCCTAGCGCCATTTTTCTCGATCCACCACATCAAGTACGGCCCCAAAGGTCTATTTACTTACCGTTAGTCTTTCCCTTGCTAAAAAACGGTTTTAAAATGTGGCGTCTAGGATATTTTCTGTTGAATATTGTTAACTATATTTAAGAACGACCCGTAACTATATGACGCATTGCTCGCGTACAATAATCATGACGTTTCATCTCTGTGTGTACATCTACTAATTTTCTAATATTACCATGAGATCTAAAATCTAATAGACTAATGCGGTAAAAATTAAAATTAATTATTTCAATAGATCGCCGAAGCAAAATTATAAGACACTACCCTAGAAAATTATAAATTGTGATTTTAAAATACGAGAATCATTCCGGTTTGTGCCGACACAATCGTTGACTTGATTTTGTCTCGTGTACTATTCACAAAGCCAACCGAGACAGCAGCTATGCGAAGAATGCTGTTAACACCCCAGCCGACCTTGGCGCTGTAATTGCTCGGATGACGATCTGCGCTTAGCTGTAATTTGGCACGCGGAATGTTATAAGGCACTCCGGGTGTCCCTTTAAGCAATACGCACTGCAATTAACATTTACGTAGCATGAGCCACCGTCTGCACTGCGTTTTCGGCTTTAAGGGCGCGTTTATGCAACCACTCGCCTTTGAATTCTGGCAGCTAGAAGCTAGAAATCATCTGAAATTTCAACATGGCGGCAGTTTTAGCTCTGCCGGCTCCCAACAAAAGCAGCCAATAATCTGAGTTCAAAAGAGATTGAGAAAATTGTTTCGTCAGGAGGAATTCTTTATCTTATTGTCACGGATTATAAACTGCATGCATTAACTCGAACGACGTCGTATTTAGCTAATCCTGGTAGAGTTGGTACCATGGCAACCACATCTTTGCCATCACGATTAAATTCTACCTGCGAGAATGGAAGTCGTTGCTTAAACGCGCCCTAATACCCCAAGTGCTTCTCTTAAAGCGATAGTTTGAGTGTTTTAGCACGAAACTCCTTTCCAGATATAATTTGTTGGAAAGGAGTTGAGTGCTTAAACGCACATTAACACCGGCCGGCAGGCCGCGCTTATTAGAGTTCTTTTGCGCACGAAAATTTTTAGAAAATGGACTGGCGGCGGCGGAGGAGGGGGCTAACAATGTCAAAATTTTACAATGCTGCAACATATAACAATAGGGTAACAATAGGCGTGGCGCACAATATCGGATTATAGCTTACTCGAACAAGATACAACAATGGTTTGGCGCTGGGAAAGTAACGTTGTCGTTGTTTTACTTAGTATTGTCAGCCAGAGAAGTGGAGAACCGAAATAAAATGGACTTGATTTTTCCTTAAATCTTCTAGTTTTAAACCCTAGGGTGTGAAGTCTTAAATTTTGAGATTGGGCGGCCGATATGACTGAGTGACTTATTTACTCCCTCAATGCGGGCTTCGGGAAGCCAGTTGAATTGTTTACCCGATTGTTTGCTATGATTGTGCAACAATCCAGAATAAACTACTCATCGAGATGACACATGCTAAATCTAGACGCACGCTAGTGTGCTGCTATCCAATAATAAACATGGGACAAACCTTGGGCGGAACCTAACCATAAATATGCATTTCTAATGTTCCGTTTTTTCGAAAACAAAAAATCGGTGGACAGGGGGACACATGATTGACCAGACCGTAGCAATTACAATAAAAAGAAAGCGAAAAAAGCGAACAAATTAACTGAACAAAAAAAAGGCTTCGCCATTTAGAAAAAAAATTAGAGGTATTTTTTTCCCCATATCCCCATACTCACAGCCGTGAAGGTACACGAATAAAATCGGATTAGAATTTACTATAATCCAACGAACTATAATTTGAACTCCAATTCGCAAAAAGTAAACCCACAAAACTCACAAAATAGACGCCATAAGCAGAAAAACGCCTAAAAAATTGAAAGATAAAAATGCATTCACAAATTGGACACGTAATTATTCAAACAAACTAGAAATAGCCACTTCAAACGACCTTCAAACACAAACGGCAAAAAAAACTCCTTTAACTAGGAGTCTGCTTGTTTCACATAATATAAATGCACTCAAAATACACATTTACACACTCACACGAAACAGACTTAATATATGAAACAACAAACACAGACAAATATTTTTTTAAAAGTCTGTATAATACACAAATTATGCGTGCACGCCCAAACACCGAAACATTAGAATTTTCAAACATAGACCGTTCTTTCTTTCTGACATAACCCATGATCAAAAAGAGTCCTTGTTCCCTGGCATTGGAGTTCAAATTATATTTCTTCGCGTTCGAGTGAACTCTAATCCGTTTTTCTTCGTGTACCTTCACGGCTATGGGGATACGAGCTCTAATATTTTTTCTAAACGGTGAAGCTGTTTTTTCGTTCAGTTAATATTATACAGATTTCATAGAAGCATGAGTTGGAATCCGTTTGAGAATTTTTTTTTCTTTCTTCAAACGATTCTCCTACGTAATTTCGTTTTACAGTTTCAAATTCCAGTACCGATTTCAATTTTCGATATGCGAAGTAATTTTGATTTCCGATGTTTAGTTTTATGATGTTTACCTCTATTTGGCGTAGTTATACATTTCACATCACATTTCGTCATTTTCATCACTTTTCGTCAACCAATTCGTAATTTCCTTTGCTTCGGCGCAGGTGTTTCTTATCAGAATAGAATTGAATAGAATTTGGAACGCACTCCGTGTAAAGACTGTTTTCTGCACTGTCGGTTTCGTCCTTTCGTAGTTTGCTTGATGAGGAACCGCTTCATGTATTTCTGAAACGTCCATTACTCCAGGACACCTAATGTTTTTTTTCTTCTCAGCAGCAAATCCCCTCCCCCCCCCCCGCCTTTTTCACTTTGAGAATTGAGTTGGTGGTTCCATGCCCTTCCGTCTTCTTAAAATAGACCATTTTTTAAATTTTTAACGGCATGTAGGCCGCGTGTGGTAGTCCAGCCACCCTATTCTATCAGGTTGGCCTTTGATTTATATATATATACACATATACATATATATACATATATTTTCTTATTTATTGTTTTTATAAGTGATGACAAATCCCACTATCTGGGTGTTTTAGTTTTTAGTATTCACCGTAGCATACATTTTATTTTAGCACTGTTTATTTTTTTTTTAATTATACAGTATCATTTTGGGCCTTTTAACACTTTTCACACCCTTCCTATGTCCTGCACTTTTGGCGATGTCATCGGGGGCCTTGAGTCCCTGGCAGGTCTAACCTTGGTGGTAAGGCATTCATGTCCCTAAACCTGTTACCATCATCATTCCTTGGCCGTTTTAGTACACTGTATTTACATGTAATGGTGGCTGGCTGTTAGTGACTCCCCAGTCCTTGCCAGACCCGTTGCTATCGCAACAAATATTATTATTATTATTATTATAGAATCGAATAGAACAGAATCGAACAGAATAGAATAGAATAGAATAAAATGTGTCGGTCAGTAACATTAGAGCTTTTTTAAGGCCCAAGCGGCATATGTTAAGTGGAAGTTACCACCATCATTTTAGTCGTTGTTTGCCGCATGGAGGAGGAAACCGAAGTATCCGGAGAAAACCCTCGTGCAATGGGCAGGAAACGACATTTTAATTTTATTGATACTCCACGTTAAATGCATGCTGACCGAGAAGCAGCTTTGTGTTTTGCGTAAAACTCCGACGATTAACGAAGATGACGTCATTTCCCTAATATGGGCAAAATAGGAATGAAAGCGAAATAAGCTTCCTCTAAGTGAGATAAACTGTATAGATCCGTGATTTGTTTGTCGGCGACCAATCAGAAACGAGTAAAGCTTCGAATATATATAATTACTGAAGTAGAAAGCCCTGGCTTGTCTTTTCACCGTGGTCTTTTCATTGCAATTCAGCAAGGTGCTCGTTTTTCGAAAAGTAAACAAAAATTCTCAGATGCATATTTTGATGACGTATTAGTATATTGCAGCGCTGACGCCACACTTGTATGAACGATCTGTGGTGGTTTTCTCCGTACACAGAATCTAGAAGCTTCGAATCTAAAACCCAAAACTTCCCTGAGCACCACATTTTTTACATAGACACGATTGGAGTTTTTTTTATTTAAAAGGCGACTTTGTGTTTCAGTGCATTTTACTTTCATCTTCACGCTTTGGAGAACGCTATGCAAAGTTGTCCGTGATTAAACGGGACGGAAAACTAATGGGCTCTAAATGGGTTAAAAACGGATGCAAGTAGATTTACGTTCCATTTTGGACGTATATGTCAGATTACCCACGACCTTTGAAATCAAAGGCTGAGGTCCTACCGCTGAGCCATTCTGACACGGCCTGATTAAAAACAGACCGATCCAAATAAATGACCGCATATTCTGCTTACTATTCCTGAGGCTTATTCATCGTCATTTACAAATGCTAGCATTGCTTGAAATTAATCTTTTCAATTTAAAGGCGTTTACATTTCAGAGGACATTAAATCGATTCAAGGGAGACTTATTCCTTGACCTTCCAACAACACCAGTTAATTATTTAGCTATACTCCTGTGAAGGCGTGTCACTACTATAATCGAGACACATTACAAAGGTCTTTCCATGCACGCATTCAAATTTCTTTTTAATGTAATGACGGCATTCATTCGGAGTTGCAGTTTGTGAGGAGGCATCCCTGATAAGACAATACAAAAAAATAAAATAAACGTATTGTATAGTAATGACATTCAGCCTGCCATTTTCTATTCCTTCCACGCTTTATAAGTTTTGATATCAACCTGAAAATGTGACAGTATTGTCTTATTAAGTTGGCAAACTCTCTCATTTGTGGTATGGCTCTTCTGGAATATTATTCAACTTTGCCTAAAAATAATGTATTCCGAAGAAGCTTTCAGTTAAGCAGCCCAGGTTCCGAAAGTTCTCCGTAAATTTCGATGAAGTCGTTGCCTATTTTCATGTTATTTGTAAGAACACTGATGCGGAGAGTTATTAAAGCGTGCGCGGCCTATCTTGAGTTCGCCGCAAACGAACACAGATAATCGATTGTACGTTTTTGGCAGCAGAGTGCCTTGTTGATATCCAAGATGGTTACAAAAACAATGGCGGCCGTCGATTAAAGCCGCCCCTCCAGGAAGACGTAGTCGCTCGTAAAATACTTCCAGTACTCAAGATACGCCGCGCATTCAATAGTCACTGGTGGAATTCAGTAGCTGTATATCATGGGCCAGTCGCAAATTTTTATGCAGTTGATAACTACATACATAAGGTCACATTTCGCTGCTTTTTATGCATGTTTTCATAATTGCATTGCGAGTTCCCTTTGGAAGAAAGGGCAAGCATGCTTAAATCCCCACTAAGAACTATAACCATCCCACCAAAAAGGTGACTGTTTTGCAACAGTTTTTTGAGTAAGTTTTCGACAGCATCCAATGCATAATAAGGTGTTAGGGTACATTCGTACTCCCCCCCCCCCCACCAAAAAAAAGAGCAGTAGACGTAGCTAGTATGTTCGAAGTAGAGTCTACTGTTAGCAGCACTGCTAATTTAAAAGAAGAATGGGAAGTCCGGCCAAAAAGCAAAAGCGTTCCAGCCGTTCCAGTTGAAGCATAGCATTTAGGGCTCGTTTAGGCAACGACAGTATTCTCGCTCACTAGCTTTTACTTGATCAATACTAAATCTGATGGTTGCTTCTCGCCTTTACCGGAGTATGCGGCTTCCGAGTTGTCTATTCGTATTAGTAACCATGGCAACGACGCAGACGCAAATCTTCTCCACGTTCCTCGTGACACGGTGTGCGATGCTTGCAACATTCGAGCGTCGATTTATGACAACAAGAAAACAATTTTATATGCCGGCATTCGATGGTTTCTATTCGATTCGATAGCCACGAAATGGACGCCATGTTCGATTTTGAATTCTCGCTGCGAGAAGCTATTTATTCTACCGACGTTTGATCATTGCTAGAAGCTGTACTTCTAGGGAGAATAGAAAATTTTGGAAATAGCGTGAATTGACAACAATCTTGTAGCAATGTTTAAAATTACTGTAGCACTTTGTTCTTTATCCGTGTTGTTATTTATAATACATACAATTTCTTATCTATTACCGCATTCATTTAGTAGCAACGGGAAACTAATCATAAATAATAACGGTTGACTAGCAAATAACATTCGGCGAGCGAGAATGACTTGTTGCGTAAACGCGCCCTTAGTGACACTCCATAGAACTTAAGGCGTAAAGCCTGTAAACATTTTGAGGCAATCAGTAAGCACATCCATGAAAAACATCTTATCAGAATTATCAGGATTTGTAAGAGCTGTCATCCCTGCGTTGAAGATGTGTTTTTCGGCTTTAATTCAGTATAGCTAATAAACGTTGCCTTTCAAAGCAAAGCTTTGCAAAGTCAGCATCGACAGCAGCTTACGCCAACTGGTATGTGGAGGAAGTAAATCGGAATATTTGCTGTGTTTCCTGTTCCTGCTTCACAATCTCCGCTTGTTATTGTTATAGATAGTTTTTCAAAACTTTATCCTGCTAACTGATTTTCCTGTTGATCTAAAAACGTTCGGTAGGCCTATTTTTTAAATTTTATTTTTGTCAAGTAATATCACTGTTTTCGTCACGCCATCCGACAACATTCTTCTCTCATTACAAATATTGTATAGTTTCTGGGACGGGTTCCTTTAGGAAATATTTGTTCACATCAGTCTTAATTTCCTTTCCTTGTATAAATATAATTCCAATTCGATAAAAGCATTTTGCTAAATATTTATTAAGAGATGAATTTGACAATTTGTTAGATGTTTGTTTCTAATGAAAAATGTTAAGATCTGCCCCCCCCCCCCTTCCCCCCAGTTTTGTTACCATGATCGTTTGCCGAATTGGTGTGAAGTTTTTTTTTTATCCATTGCTATATAGTTTCTGCATTTAAATATAATTTCGGCGGTTAGGAAGATCATGTTCTGATCAAATTGATTTTTTTTTAATTGCTACCCGTAAATCCAAATTTTTGCATTTAAGCCGGTTCGGGATCTACTTCTGTTTTTAGCCTTTTTTTTTTTTCGTCTTCAACATTATTCAACACTAAGTTTGTCCACACATTGTCAGCTGTGTCCTCCATTTGGAAAACAACCATTCTCTTCAGTCTCCTAATGTCAGCCAACCGGTAATACGTACCTGAACTTTTGCACACGGATGTATGGTGATCTGTGTATGGTCTTTTTGTTGGTTTGGGGGTTGTAGAGGTCAGGACAAATGCGTGGGAGGGTTTTGAAATTCGCCATCAGGGAAATTAAATTTCGTTTCTTTTCCAAGTTGCAACCAAATATTTCAAGCAACAATGGCTTGAACAATCGACACTGGTCCTTAGATTAATTATTGTAAAAGCCAGGACGAACAAAAAACTGAACTGTAACGTAGGATAAAATAGGGAAACATTAACGTTTCCGTGGATTGCGTAAGAATAAAGGGATGCACGTTACATGTTGGTTACGAAACAATACGAGCATCGACGAGCTAACAGAGTTTTTGTTAATAACCCAAAAATAAAATGCTTCGCGTCTGCTGTTTTAAGTAATAGCGACCATCGGGGGTTTTTGCATGACTAAATGTCAACGAAATCGGGAAAAATTTGGGGGAAGATGCAGGAGAACAAAACAACTGAAGGGGATGCGCTTCGCTCACTCAATCAGCGATTGTTAGCTAGTGTGTGCAAAAATGGGATTGAAGATTATAAATGTGAGAATTTATAGAAATGAAATTCCTCTATAAAAAAGGTACACATGAAGATAAGACGGTGTAACCTTATGTACGTTCACAGTCCTATGAAAGTTGTGATATCCACCCAAAACCAAAACTGGTAGAAAAACCCGCTAAGTTTCCAAAAACGATCGGCCTTTGAAGGTAGTGATATCATTCAACCAGGGAAACGCCGCCAAGGTCTATCCTATTAGCCAAGTGAATCGCACCCAATAATACTTTGGATGTTAAATGAAAACTTGAAGATTGCTACAGGGAGTAACAATCTTCAAGTTTTCATGTAACATCCAAGGTATTATTGGGTGCAATTCACTTGGCTAATAGGACTGCCCTTGGCGGCCTTTCCCTGGTGGAATGATATCACTACCTTCAAAGGCCGATCGTTTTTGGAAACTTGGCGGGTTTTTCTACCAGTTTTGGTTTTGGGTGGATAAAAATCTTCTTAACTCCAGCGAGGTGAACCGTACTTTCATTTCTATCTCTGCGAAATTTAATCGTGGAATTCCTTATCTGCGCAAATCTGAAGTTTTTTTGTTGTTTTTTTTAGTTTGTGGCGGATTGTTTCGTTTACTACAAGAGATATTTAAAACACGGTATGAAATTACGATTCACAAACCCTTGGGGCTTGCTTGATGAATCTATCATTTGATTATTTTTTTTTATTTTTTTATCGTGTTATCCAGGTCTGAGATTGTTTTGAATTGTACGATGATTGAATTCATCTTTATACGCAACAGGCCACACCCCCGACTTGGACAAGGTCCAAATCTTGTTTCGAGAAAAATATCCTAGAGTACGAATTAATCTTGAAACGCTTGTCATCCATACACACACACCACCTGTACATAACCACTTAGTGCCAGATAATAAATTTCTAAAAGAATATTTTCCTGAAATTAAAACACTTAAACTCGACTCTTTTGGCAGGCATATTGTGAAACCACCGTAACGAATGCATCGCACCTTTGAAACACGTGACCCTGATTTGCATACACCTTGCCTCTCCTTGGGGCAGGTGGGTCGTTGCTTTTCGGCTGCCATTTCTGCCTCTTTTGAGGGGAGAAATTGGTGGTTTACTGCTTGGTTTGCCTTCACATAATCACATAAAAATTAATTCATCTTGTCAGGGCATCGAGTAGGTTATCGTTCGATGAAATTTTCGATGTGATCCTGTTGAAAGTCAGTCTGTAGCACTTGTGCTAATTATTTACGCCTGTTGAATTACAGTTTAAAAAGCTTTCGGCTCCAAAACTGATATTTTGATGTTGTTGTCTCTAGTCCCGCTCGTTTTGAGTCATTTTGACTTAAGTTTACTTCATCCTGTAGTTTATGCGTTGCATTTTTGTATCGTTCAAGATAACTTACTTTGCTTTCGGGAGTTTCTTTGGTCTTGTAGTACTTTGTTTACATAGTTTTTGTTCTTCAAACTCCTCATTAAAAAATTTACAGCAGCAGACACTGCTTGAAATTCAGTTTCTACGATGTTTACTCGTTGCGAAGCCCAATTTTTACGACCACAACATATGTGTAATTTCTCTATAATTTCCGACATATGTTTAATGTTTAATTTTCCGGTATCTTTATCCTTATCTGACTGTGCATTGGCTGTCGACGATTTGTATTTTATAAATTGTTCTCTTTTTCCAATCATTTTTACTAACTCCCTTGCAGCGAATATGCAACGATTCCAAACTTCCTGTTCCAATTCCTTACAGATATTGCACGCAGGCATATTATTTTGCAGCGTAAATATTCTTTCAAAAACGTAATCGTTAGTACTCGCACATACCAAGCACTCTCTCAATGGAATAATTTAAATTTAAACTAGGTAGTAATGTAGATTACGATTGACGCCCTAAGTTAAGTTAAAGATCAGCTTGTGGCAGTTTGATTCGAAACAAACCTTCAACAAACTGACCTTTAACTTAACTCTGGACAACAATTGAAAGTAGGCCTACTATAGTGTGTTAAATAAATACGGATGCAGACTTATTTACGTTGCCTTTTGGATTTATATGTCAGACTGTCTGAGCGGGAATCAAAAGCCATGGTCCTACCGCTGAGCCAGACTGACACGGCCAAAAGGAAACGTCCATAAGCAGCATTTAACACGCACACATATACATGTAAACATACACTTTTCCAATCGCCTCTGGAGGGACACTCGATTGCGCGCCACACACCAGTGAAACCGAAAGGAACACACAAGAAAGCGTGAAATAATGGTTTAAGCGGGACGGAAAGCCAATGGGCTCGAGATTGGTTAAATAAATACGGATGCAAACCTATTTACGTTTAAACCATTATTTCACGCTTTCTTGTGTGCTCCTTTCGGTTTCACTGGCGTGTGGCGCGCAATCGAGCGTCCCTCCAGTGGCGATTGGAAAAGTGTATGTTTCATGTATATGTGTGCGCGTTAAATGGCTCAGCGGTAGAACCTCGGCCTTTGATTTCAAAGGTCCTGGGTTCGATTCCCCGCTCAGGCAGTCTGACACATAAGTCCAAAAGGCAACGTAAATAGGTTTGCATCCGTATATATTTAGCCAATCTCGAGCCCATTGGCTTTCCGTCCCGTTTAAACTATAGTGTATTCCACATTATGTTTTCGGAAAACTGACTGGATTTCGACTCGTTTCGTTGAACTAAGAGTGCAAAAACATGTGGATATCACACTTGTAGACTCAACAAAGTTACTGTCAGAGTTTACGAATGGGATGTTTACCGATTTTTTGCACTCGTAGTGGAAGAAAACGTGGCGTCATACAGTCAATTTTCTGAATACATAATGTGGAACAAAGTATAGAAAGTGATAATTACTGGAAATATTTAATGGAAAAGACACGTTTTTCTTAAATAATATTTTCAACAAAATGTTTATATACCATTAAAAATAAATACATAGTAGAAATACTGGTCGGTAAATGGCCTGCAGGTGTTTGCACGAACATAAATGTGGAATAAAACTCAATATCACTAACACGGAAAAAAATTAACAATTTTGAGAAAAGTGTAGGTGGTGATGGAGCAGGGGAATGTGGCGAAAACATATTTTGCAAAAATAATTTTATCATGGTTTTTTACGCCCCTCGCCTCGTTTTTAGAAGGCACTTTCCCTCCACCTCCCCCACCTACGGACCCATTATTTACGTCACTGCCAATCAGTAACATGTACTTTCGAAATATGCCACAGCTGCCTTAAATTATCGCCTCTAGCTCGCCGTTAGAGGCGGATTTATATTCATATTTATTAGCTCGGCCAGCAGAAAGTGCTTATTAGAATTTTCAGAAAATAGACAGGATGCGGCGGAGTGGCCCCAGAATTCAATGCTGCAACATTTGTATTAAGTTGGCAACAATAGGCGATGCGCACAAGACCGAATTAGAGTTAATTCGAACAAGGTGTTACGATGCTTGGGTGAGGAAAAAAAGTGACACTGTAGTTTCATTTTGTTCCATTTAACAATGAAATATTGAGCCAAAATGAAAGAGAGTAAGCCAAAATGAAATGGTCATAGTTTCGCTTAAATCGTCAAGTTTTAAACCATAGAGTGTGAACGGCCTCAAAATGGGGCGGCCGACATGACTGACATGACAATCAGACGGCAACAATTAGAGGCCATGAATGCAACTATCTGAACTTGATGGGCGAAGCGCCAGAGCGCTTCTAGATTAGTTATTATCTAGAAGCACGCTAGCGCTTCGTCCATGAAGTTCAGATTGTGGGATTCATGGTGTCTAATTATTGCCGTCTGATTGTTGTTGTTCAATAAGTGTTGTTGTTCATTATCAGTGTTTGGGCGAAAGCTAGCAACTGCTCCTCTTGCCGGAGACATTAAACTCGCTTATTCTGGTATTGAATAGAAAATAATAATGCAACAGAAAGCTTTGGAAATTGCACAGATCGACGGGGTTTTCCGAGTAGACAACAGAAAGTTCTGTTTCAGAGCCGTGCATAAAGGATTGCAATACGAAAAAGGTAGCTCAGCATCGTTGATTTCATGCTAGCTACTACTACTACTACTTAGCTAATTACACTCAGATAAAATAATCGATGCGACAGATATGCTTGAAATTTGGCATTCAGTTTTAGTGATCGACCGAAATCAATTTTTTCACTTTCGGCCGAAACCGAAACCACTACCAAAAACAAGTGATTTGGTTTCGACCGAAGCCGAATTCACTACCGAAACTGACAACTCGGTTTCGGCCAAAACCGAAACCACTACCGAAACCGGAACCAAAACCTAACCTGAAAAGTATCAATTTTAATAATTTGACTAAAAAAAGCAGGAATAAAATCATAAAATCATGAATCTGTGGCCTCCCAGCCCCTTCCCCTTCCAGCCCTTTCCCCTACCCTTCCAACCAAAATAATGTTTTAGAATTAAAAAAGAACTTGTCAGTCTTGCTACAAGACTTCAGGACTTTCGTTTGTATTTTTTTTTTCACTACTCATTTTTTATTTTAAAAATAGTCTTTTTTTTCGTGTCAGTCCAGGGCACGGAAAAGGACTTTTCATTCAGTAAGCATAAATGCCCCTTCAATGCAACGAAGCCATTTAGATATTTTGAATTTGGATTTAAAAAAAAATGTATTTATTATTGATGGGCATGGCAGATACAAACCGGATCCGTGATGGTGCCCCCTGGATGTCGACGCCACTAAGCCATAGCCAGTAGTCTGTACAGAAATTGGATACTGTCAGGAGCATAGGATTCAGCCGAAACCGAAACTGAGCTGTTAACTTCATGGCCGAAACCAGAACCGAAACCGCAATCAAAAATTTGCTGGTTTCGGTGCCGAAACCAAAACCGAAACCGAAATTCGGTCGACCAAAGATTGCAATCATTTGTAATGCTATTTTCGTGAACATTGGGAACACACCATCTGGTATCAAAATAATTGTCCTTTCCTTTCCTTTCCTTTGATTTTATTGAAGCCTGAACCATGAGTCGAACGCCCCAGCCAACCTTAGAAACTAGTACACAACCGCGCAATTTCACAACTACACAACAGAACAACTACACAACAGCACAAATACACAACAGCACAACTACACTAGCTCAGTGCCACACCAGCACCATAACTACTCTACACCAGGAGCCACGCACTGATCCCACTGAAAACCGAGTAACAATGCAGACTCGGGTAAGTCATTGTTTCCGTTTCATAACTAAATCGCAGTGATAGATTGTAGTTGTAACTTCTAAAATAAAGCATATCATCGTCTAATAAACTGTTTATGGGGAAGAAAATCCGTGCAGGGTTACCGCTCCCTGAAAAAAAAAAAAAAGAAAAAAAAATAACCTAGATAAACCTAAACTAAACGTAACTGATTAAATCATGCTCAGAACTTATACAATCAAGTGAATACAACGGCCACTTTATTGGAAATAACAAAATACAGATGCAAACCTATTTACGTTGCCTTTTGGACTTACATTTATTTGTTAATAAAGAAAGAAATCACAAGGTAAAGGGTAAATGAAGCAAGCAGTCTGCATTAAAGACTGGCCTTGTGAGGATACACAATACACTATTTATTTGTTATTTGTGATATTTGTGATATTTGTTATTTCTTGTGAGCATTTGGCTTTCCCGTCTTTAATTATTGGAAATATATTTGCCATTAATTATAGCAAAGTTACGATTTTCTTCACGCTGTTCAAGAAACGATTTACAATTATATTTTCATAAGGAGCACACAATCAATACTTACACTAAACCAAACCATAAACCGACCAAAAGTGGTGATATCATACCAAAACCCCATAAGGGTAAAGGGACCCATCAAGTTTTTGCCGTAGAAAGTAGTGATATCAGAGCCGAAATGGTTGCCACCAAGTTTACTGTCCCAACCCTGATCACTCAATCTAAACTGACACCTCGGTGTTGTCAGTTAAGCTTGAGTGCACCACAAACTTGGTGGCAGCCGTTTTGGCTATAATATCACTACTTTCTATGGTGAAAACTTGATGGGTTCCTTTACCCGTAGGCCTATGGGGTTTTTGTATGATTTAGTTCTTCAGTACGAGCTTTGGGAAGCTGTTTGAATTGTTTCCGCGATTGTCTGCCACGATAATGCATCTGCTTGCAACAATGCAGAACCAACTACCCAGTGAGATGACACAAATGGTAAATCTAGACACACGCAAGTGTGTTGCCATTAAATAACAGACATGAGACATAGCTTGGACGGAACATGAACATAAATACGCATTTCTAATATTCCGTTGTTTCGCAAACAAAAATTGGTGGACAATGAATATACCGTACACATGATAGACCAGACCGTAGCAATTACAACAAGAACACAACTGTGATCTACGGAGCTTGATTTTGTACAACAACAACAACAACAACAAAAAACGTGCTTATTATCGGTTGGTCGGTTGGTCGTGTTGTTATTGTAGGTTAGGTTAGGAACCGGCTTCGGCATTTCACTTGAGGTAATAAACTGGTTGGGGTTTGACGTTTCACTTGCCGGACTTTCGCCCAGTTTCATGTTTTCTGGCGCAGCGCGGTGCTAACTTTGGACCTTCACCACGGCCAAACGGTGCGTTTTCCCCCAAAAATGGAAGAGTAAAACATTACTCAGCAGGTAATTCTTAGTCCATTAAAAAAAAATCGGACGAGAGCCCGTTTTCTTCCCATGTTCCCTTTACGCACATGGCCCGAAATTCGAAAAGAAGATAAAAAAAAACCTACCCCCTAATTTTCACGGAAGGCACTACAAATTGGTCCCAAATTGCGGACACTCGTTAAATCATCATTAACATAACCTAACCAATTAACTGCCCCAGTATGAAATGCAAAACCCCAAACTTACCTAACCTAACCTAACTGACAATAACAACAAAACCACATAAAACCACACGAAACTGACAATAACAACCCGCCTATCGGAACCACCCAACAGTGAGCTTTGTCTTTCGTCGATGAAAATAATAAGGTTGCGATATTTTGCATAAGCAGTTTATGTATTTCTTTACGAAATTCTTGCACGAAACTGACAATAACAACCCGCCTATCGGAACTGTTTACGAAAAAAAACAGTAAAATGCCCTTCCGGCCCGGCCCCGGTAAGGATTTTAATCTTTCTTACCTTTTTGTGTTTTTAAGGTTCCTTAGATCGTGAAAAACTCGTTAAAAAATTAAACTGAAATTTTGAATTAAATCGAAAAACTACCTAGTGGCGTGGAGCGCCGAAAAATTAACGGCGGCGGGCAGCGGCAGCGTGCCGAAATTATTTTTCATGGTGCGGAATATTGGGAAAATCATCGGCGGGGATATGTTGATCCTAACGTAAATTCCACATTGCCAATTGTAGCATAATACACTCGAATACAATTTTTACGTTAGAAGTAGCCCCACTTACGTTTCATATTAAGTATTCACTAGTTTGTTAATCCAGGTGGTCCAGAGTTGCGTCCATTCGTGGTCCAGAGTCGGATCGACAACGACAGCCATGTTGATATTAGAGATAACAAATACATGACGCAACAAAGAAAACAACTGATGTCAGAGTTGGCGCATTCGCAGTCCAATTTATTTAGGAAAAGCGGTCTTGGAAAAGCACCTACATCAAAGGCCGTATCGTATCAGACCAAAAAAGGCAACTAAAATCTACAATTGACATAAGCGCAAGTTTGCTAGGTGCTGCCATCTCTACACCAAGCGGCGAAATTTCAAATTAACCGACGAGGATCCGAAATTCTGCCAACCGATGACGCCACTTGGCAAACTTGTGGCGTAGTTATTTGTTTCGCCTTCTAGCGGAGCATTGTGGGAGGCAAAGATGATACGGCCTTTACTGTAGGTGACTGTGTCTTGGGTGATGCGGAGTCATACCACGCCGACATCGCTTGCTAGCATATAGGAGCTTGATTAGGTAAATCAAGCTCCATTAAAAAGGGAACGAAAAAATCCAACAAATTAACTGAACAAAAAAATGCATTAGAGCTCGCATCCCCATGCTCACCACTGTGAAGGTACACACGGATTAGAGATCACTCGAAAGCAGCGAACTGTAATTTGGGCTTTAATTCCAGGAAACAAGGATTGTGACATGCCAGCCTCCATGTGCAACTCTACTCAAACAAACAGAACGGTTTGATATTTCACACACAAAAATATTCACAAAATGGATTAGCATTCACTCGAGCGCAACGAACTATAATTTGAACTCCAATTCCAGGGAACAACGATTACGACATGCCAGCCTCCATCCACACGCATACACATACAACACTAATGTAACAAGCAAAACCATTGGATATTTCTCACAAAAAAATTTACACAAAATACAACAGTCGGACATGAAACAAAACGAAAAACTAAACCCACGAACACATACAAAACACACGCCATAAACATCAAAACGCCTACAAAAATGACAGATAAAAAATACGCACACAAAACGAACACGTAATTACGCACTCGAACTCGAACGAGAACTAACATAGAAACCTTCAAGCACAAACATAGGCCAAAAACCTTCCTTAACTAGGTGTCTGCTTATTTCATAAATTATAAATTCGTACAAAATACACATATAGTCACTCACACGAAACAGACTTAAAATGTAAAACAACAAACACAGCCTGTCTAATACATAAAATAATTAAGTGTGCACACGCAAGCAGATATACACACTCCCACACAAGCATGAACTTACAAGGGCAATTACATGCATTTTGACACGCATGTTTGACTTTTGGATCACTTACACAATAACTAAACACAAGAATTGCGGTAATGTTACGTTACGCACGTCCGATATAACAATTTAATTACTGTATCACCAAAACACGACACGGAGGTCGCCATTGTTTTGCTGGAACGCGCAGAAATTAATGCCGGCAGAGGTATCTCTTCGATTTTGACTCACAGCCGATTGAGATAGCTGTAATTGACTGTGAGGAGCTCAAGCGTCTAAAGGCCTTAGGTAGTGTAAGGCCGTCAGACGCTTGAGCTCCTCACAGTCAATACAGCTATCTAAATCGGCTGCGAGTCGAAATCGAAATGTGACATCTGTCGGCATTAATTTCTGAGCGTTCCAGCAAAATAATGGTGATCTCCGTGTCGTGTTTTGGTGATGCAGTAATTAAATTGTTATATCGGACGTACGTAACGTATTCTTACCGCAATTCTTGTGTTTAGTTATTGTGTAAGTGATACAAAACTCAAACATGCATGTCAAAATGGATGTAATTGCCCTTTAACAGAACTGCGTTCACTTTCTGACATAACTACTGAGTATTCCTAGTTCCCTGGAATTAGAGTTCAAATTTTAGTTCTTTGCGTTCGAGTGAACTTTAGTCCTTTTTTATTCATGTACCTTCACAGTTGTGAGCTTGGGGATACGATCTCTAATCCTTTTTTTTCTTAAACGGTGAAACAGTTTTTTGTTCAGTTAACCTATTTGTATTTGTTTTGGCAGAGGGGGATTCTCCCTTCAGAATAGGCCTTCCATTATTGCGGGGGATGTTACAGCTAGTCTACTACTTGGCTGCGCTAGGTGGCGGTGTCCGCATAACTGTTAACACTACTTCTGTAGCGTATTGTAACCGCCTTAATTCCGAAGTACCCCATCACCGATCTAGCCACGAAAACTCAACGACGAACAGTCCCAGCTTCAGACAACTTTTATCTAAAATGTTTCGTGTCCACAGCATTGTTATTGAAAATGAAAAATTACTCCATCACAGTATTGATGACTTAAGCTTGTGACACACTGCTCCGTTCCGTTCCGTTCCGACGACGAAGAGAGCCTCCAGGGCCATCGTAGTTAGCGACGGAAGCAATGTGTGCTGCGCCATCCGTAGCAGTCAGTTGCTAACCAACTCTCTTCGTCGTCGGAAAGGAACGGAACGGAGCAGTGAGCCACGAGCCTAACTCTTGAGACGTCGTGTATAAGCAGGCACTGTTTACGCATCGCTGCTAGATTCCGAATGCCCCACCACAGTTCGTTACAACGAAAACCCAATGACAAATAACCCCTTTAAACAACTTCTCTTAAAAATTTGTGTGAGATATTTTACACTAGACCTTTTGGAAGGGCGTGATTGACATTGTTGCACGGGGAATGACGTTGCCAAGGAAAAAGCTATTCAACTGTTATCGCGAGGGGGGTATTCAGTCGGTTCAAGCTGGGACGATATAATGGTAAACTATGTTTACCGGATAAGCTCAGTGATTCACGATTTAAGGCGTAGCCATTTGTGATCACTTCCGCTTCGAGATTATGGGATGGCAGCCGCCGTAACAATTGAACATGGTGAGTAAATTCAGTTGCAGGAACTAAAACATGTTGGAGAATCCTAAGTACGACGAGAAGGATAAAACACGCACAGCTACAGTAAAACTGTGATACTGTTGACAATATTTTTCCTAGCTCAGGCAAAAGTTTGAACTAAGTTTCCAATAGCTGTTCGATTTTATGAACTAATGTTTTGCATCTTTTCAAAGATATACAGGTGTTTTACATTTGTGACAACTTGTCTGTAATATATGTGTTGTCTTCGTCGCACACCACTATAGTGAATGCATGTGTTGATGAAAGAGATGTGTATCTCACAAATCTCGTTCAGGCGAGAGCAAAGGCGAGAACGGTGGTAACCGTGACTGCCTCCATGTTTCTTTCGGTTTTTAAATTGTAGTTTTAATCAAAAATTGCTATTATGCTCTTTATAGGGCATTTACAATGATTTCGTAAATAAAATAAATCAATAAATAGATTGTGGAATTGGCCTCCCGCGATTCTCGTTCACACGAGAACAGGAAGTTAGCTGGCGCCATGACAGCGTTAGGGCACGTTTACGCGACCACTCGCTTTTGCATTCACGCAGCTAGAAGCTAGAAATCACCTCAAATTCCAACATGGCGGCGGTTTTATGTCTGCCGCCTCGCAACGAAAACAGCAAATAACGTGAGTTCAGAGGCGTTTGGGAAAATTGTTTCGTCATGAGAAATTCTTTATATTATTGGCACGGATTACAAGACTACAAGTATTTATTCAAACGATATCAGATTTAGCTAATTCATTTAGCGTTGTTACAATGGCAATGTCACCTTTGCCATCGTGATTGAGTTCTAGCTGCGAGAATGCAAAGGCGAGTCGCTGCGTAAACGCGCCCTTACTGGTGTTGGCCAAGCGCCGTAACGAGTGCAAATTGCGAAGGTTAGGAATGCATTGTTTCTAGTACGGTTGCAACACCCCTGATTAAAGCCCTCGGTAATCGTAAAAATATCTTAGGTAAAAATATCCCGGCAAAAAATATCCTCAGATAAATATCCACGAAAAAATATCCCTCGGAAAAATATCCCCGAAAAAAAATCCCCTACAAAAAAAAACACTTCACTTTTAGCTTACTTATTTTTTCTAGTACCCACCAAACACATGGAATATGCACGATACTACTCTCACTTATCAACAACGCACAAATAATCAGTGTGAATGATGGAGAAACGGATTCTAGCATTTAGTGGGATAAAAATTTAAATTTTGAGCCCCAAAATTGGGCGGTCGACATGACTGAATGACTTGTTTAGTTCTTCAACCCGTTATTCGTGAAGCCACTTGAACTATTGTTTCCAAATTGTTTTTCTCGATTCTTTTACTGCAGTTACTACAACTGCCTATAACAATAAAGAAACAACTATGACAATGACATGGTCCAATCTACACACTTTCTGATATTAATATAGCCTAAGGAATAAAAATCCTTGTTCCTATCAGTTCTATAAGGATCCGAGCTCTAATGCTTTTATCTATTGTCCACTTACGGCACTTTGCCAGCATATAGCTGCTGGAGAAATGGATATTGCCAACGATCTCAGGGAAATAGGCCACAACATTCGTAGACGTGCTTCTTATATTTAAACTGGACAAGGAACATTTTTGTTTTCAAGTAAGTGATTATCCACCCAAAAACCAAAACACCGCCAAGTTTCCAAAAAGGATTGGTCGGTGAAGGTAGTGATATCATTCAACCAGGGAAAGGCCGCCAAGGTTAATCCTATTAGCCAAGTTAATCGCACCCACTAATAGTTCGGAAGTTAAATGAAAACTTGACGAATGCTACTCGCTGTGGCAATCTTCAAGTTTTCGTTTAACGTCCGAAGTATTATTGGGTGCGATTAACTTGGCTAATAGGATTGACCGTGGCGGCCTTTTCCTGGTTGAATGATATCACACCCTTCAAAGGCCGATCCTTTTTGGAAACTTGCTGGGTTTTTATACCAGTTTTGGTTTTGGGTGGATATCACAACTTTCATAGGACTGTGAACGTACACAAAGTTACACCGTCCTATCTTCAGCTGTACCTTTTTTTCTAGAGGAATTTTATTTCTAAAAATTTTCACATTTATAATTTTCATATTTACCATTGCCAATTAGCCGTTAGATTAGCCAAATTAACACGGTTTATTTGATTGTATGACCATTCCTCAAATGCTCAAGTTGCTACAATCCCATTTTCACAGACACTGGCGATTGTCAGACACTCGCTTCGCTCACTTAATCAGCGCATCCCCTTCAGTTGTTTTGTTTATCCGTGCACCTTCCCATTAATTTTTCAAGATTTCGTTCACATGTAGTCATGCATAAAACCCCGAAGGTCGCTGTTACTAAAACAGGAGAACGCGAAGCATTTTAATTTTGGGTTATTACCAAAAACCCGCCAGCTCGTGGATCCCGGTATTGTTGAGTAACCATAATCTAATGTGCATCCGTTTATTCTTACGAAATCCACGGCAACGTTAATGTTTCCTTATTTTGTCCTTCGTTACAGTTCAGTTTTTAATTCTTCCAGGCTTTCACAATAAATCTAAGGACCAGTGTTGATTGTTCTAGCCATTGTTGCATGAAATCTTTGGTTGCAACTTGAAAAAGAAACGAAATATAAATTCGCTGGTTGGCGAATTTCAAAACCCTCCCACGCATTTGTTCTGACCCCTACAAACCCCAAACCAACAGTAGGACCATGCCCAGATCACCACACATCCGTGTTGAAAAGTTCAGCTACGTAGGCCATCTTAATTTTGCGCTAGCCATGAGCAATGAGTCTAAGGGTTTTAACATGGGGCCAGAGTTACTAGTTACTAGCTAGTCAGTAACATAAAATCAAAGTTATTGACACATTTTTCTCTCTATGAATAGTGGACACTCACCATGCTTTTAGTTGCTTACAGTTAACAGATACATGTTAATCATGCCTTTTTATCATTAACAAATCATTTTTTTTAACAATCAGATGTCTACAATGTGATGATCTACTGTTACTTGGCGGCGACTAGCGTGTGTCTAGATGAAGGATTTTTAATTCGTCTAGCTAATATTATAAGTAAGCTAAAAGTCAATAGTGTTTTTTTTCTGGAGATTTTTTTTCCGAGTAATTTTTTTTCCGGTCATATTTTGTCTGCGGATTTTTTCCCCGGGATTTTTTTCCTGGGATAATTTTTCCGGGATTCAAGTCCTCAACCTTGGGTCATTCGGAAACCGTTAATCGTTAGCTTCACTCACTCCATTCGAGTCCAGCCGTACTTCATACAGTTTTTTTGATCCCTAAACCACCAAAAAAATCAATGTAGCCTGCTAAATATCTAGAAGCAAGCTAATCGCGATTGTTGCTCATATTTCAGTTCATCACAATCCGAAACACGTCTGCATCTTATCTACACATTCAAAACGTACGATTTGTTTGTTTGTTTCTGTGTCTGAACATTAAAGAGAAATTGCCAAATTAGTAAAAGTTATTGGTGAGAATCGAGCAGTTATCGGTTTTTATACAACGACTGCGATGATTTGCCCACCTCATTGTCAATCATCGCACCCCTTCCATAAAAACCGATAACCGCGAGATTCTCATCAATAACTGATTTATACCACGGTTGGGACATCCAGCTAACTCGTATTTAATTAAAACGTTTGGTGGTTGCAAAAATTGCTTCAAGAAATACGGTGTTCCCGTATGTCAAAATGGTTATTCCATTTTAGTTTGTGAAGGGGAAAGGGGTATTAGACGGACGCGTACTTGGCAGGTAGGCAGATGTAGAATACGCTCAAGTCTGTGGAAGGAGGTG
>JAHWFP010100974.1:0-12650 GCA_023313725.1 Lithobius niger | reverse complement strand
CCTAAGATTACCTTTGCACGATTTTTTTAAGTCCAGTATTCTCCTGATCGCTGATGGGACTCAAATCCCACGCGTACGAATTCGTCACCTAAGATTACCTTTGCACGATTTTTTTTAAATCCAATATGCTGCTGATCGCTGGTCGGGCTCAAATCCCACGCGTACGAATTCGTCACCTAAGATTACTTTCGGTCGATTTTTTAAAATCAAATATGCTGCTGATCGCTGGTGGGACTCAAATCCCACGTATACGAATTCCTCACGTAAATTACTTTTGCACGATTAAAAAAAATCCAATATGCTCCTGATCGCTAGTGGGGCTCAAATCCCACGCATACGAATTGGTCACCTAAGATTACCTTTGCACGATTTTTTTTTTAATTCAATATGCTGCTGATCGCTGGTGGGACTCGTATCCCACGCAAACGAATTCGTCACATGAGATTACTTTTGCACGATTTGTTTAAGTCCAGTGTGTTTCTGATCACTGGTGGGACTAAAAATCCCAGGTAGGTTGGAGCCAAACACTCGTTGGTGATTGGCCAACTTGTTTGTGGTCCTAGGAACCCCTCATAAACCTTTCGTGTGCACTGGCATTTTGGTTATGCAACAAAATGAAAGAGGTGTAATCTGACCGAAATAATAATTAACACCCGATTGTCTTTTTCCTGGATACACGATACATATTTGTAAAGTGTGCGCGGCCTATCTTGAGTTCGCCGCAGAACGACACAGATAAACGATTGTACGTTTTTGGCGGCAGAGTGCCTTGTTGATATCCAAGATGGTTACAAAAACAATGGCGGCCGTCGATTAATGCCGCCCCCTCCAGGAAGATCTAGTCGCTCTTAAAATACTCCCAGGACTCAAGATACGTCACGCACACAATAATGCATTTTCCCATCCAGGTTGAAGGTGTCGAACAGAAAGAAAAAAATTTGTATCACTTACCGGATGGAAATAATCCAGTCGAGCCTTTGTGGATTGACACGGAATTGGTACCAACAAAGCATGGGTCTGCCACGGGTCTCTGGGCTGACCAGAGGGGTGGACACATCCTCGTTGATGTCCACTGTTCTATTGCATTTATCCTTCAAGCGATCTGAAACGAAAGGGGAAAAAAATATTAGTGCACGTTTATAAAGTTGATTTCTGACTAGTAAATCTAGAAAATAAACTAATATATTATGCATTTCTCGCTCGGCCAAGTAATCATCAGAACTCACTTATATGACCAGTTAAAAATGTAAAGCAGGGCCGAAGTGAGGTGACCCAGGAGGGGGGGGGGGGGTCAGCTTGGCCTCCAACTTTGCTGAAGCCAGCAAAAGTCGGGGCAAAACCAAAGCTGTTTTTGTCTGAGCGAAGCTGTAGGCAAATAATTAAAAGTGTTTCCAACTTTTATTACGTGTTCAGTGTTTCAAAATAAAATAAACGAAAATATGTCCCTATATTTTTATATGTCTATCCTAGTTTTGTCAAGGTGACTTTGGCTGCTGAAAGTAGGATATAGTAGAGTCGGGTAGAACACGATGAGGGGAACACGATCGTGTTCCAAAAGAGGGGAACACGATGTATCATAATAGGGCTGGTGCTTCTTCACACAAATAATTCCCCTCCCACTCCCCCCACTTTAGCTATAAGGGGAACGAGTTCAACTTTATCAACAGGTTAACAGTTGGCACCGGAGGTAGCTACTGCCTGATTTACACGAACGGATGCCCCAAAATAAAAAAACGAGAAGCGCGAGAAGGCGATAGTCCATAAAAAGAGCGAAGATGAAGTGTCTCGAAAATGGAAATAGTCATTTGGATGTATTTGACGAACGAAAAAAAATGTGAAGTCTTGTCACGGAGGAAAAAAGGGTCCAAGTGAAGAAAAAAAACAATGTTCCATCTACGTCTTTTTGAGTTGTGCGCCGAAAAAAATTTCTGAAACGTTTTTGTTTGGAGCCTGGAAATCCCTTAGAATACCTAAAATCGGTCAGCTGGCCGATCTTTCCCTGACCCGAATGGGGATCTCACAGCGCTCCCCCAGACTACGTAGATGAATTGACTTAGTTTTGAACCTTACTAGACGTTTTATAAGGAGAAAAGAGTCTAGCAAGGGGAGGGGGACTTGGTCTCCGAACTAAGACGAGAAGAGATCGATCTTGTTATGGACTCAATGTCCCACTTAAAATGAAGCCCATTATCGGCGTTCAACTGGAGTGGAAAAGGTAATCGACGCCTAAAGCATCGTACCAACGTTGTAGCAACTGTTTAACTTGTAGATAAATATACTTCCTAAGTAAACACACCATTAAACCACTGCGGCACGTGTGTTAGCGACTATCTTCTCATGAATGATTAATTCAATCTACGAAATAATTCAACACTGCGTTAATAGTAAACCCCTGTGCAAACCTCCCGTAATTATTTGTTAGGCAAATAACGGTGCATTTTTAATGCGATTTTGACTTTGATAACACAAGTCTATACCGTTGAACGGAATCTCCCTAAATAAGAACTTATTAAGGATTCCTTGCCAAGGTTTCAGTCGTTTGAAGTCGTCGAATCAGACCCCAAGGTCTTTCACCAAGTTGATCCCACCGAGTTATAGTTGGAAAGTTAAATAGAAAATCGCAAAATTGCTTCCTGCATAGCTTCCAAGTACTTAATTGCGTAGTTTTAGTCGGTGGCGAAAGAGCTTCGCGCTTGACATAACGACTTCAATAGGCCGAAGAACTTGGCGAGAATCCTTAACATGTTTTGTTTTGAAGAGATATCATATGTTTTGGTCCAAACTGAAAAGTTCCGTTTTGATTTTACCAATTACGTGATGAAAAGCATAAAATCCAGTTTTACGGTCCTATTTTTTTTTTTGGGGGGGGGGCTATTTTTGTAGGTTTCCATTAGTAGGTTTCCATGTGTTTGTCAGATCCACCCATCAATCTCGCATTATTTAACAACGGGAAAAACAATATTTCTTCATACGTGCTGTTGATATCCTATTGCATACTTACATGTTCATGCTCACTGTTTTAAGCAAAATATGTTTTTCAGAGTTCAAAATGCAGTGGGGCAGATAACCCAGTTTGGGTTCATGCTGTGACTCTGACCTTTAAATATTGCGATTGATTGTAACTTTATGATTTATGCTATCCATAGCCCCCGACCCAATAAAAGTCATACTAGTCTTTCTAGTACTCTTCAAACAATTTTCAGAAATAGTTTCCCCTTTCAAAAATGGTTTCCTCCCTGAAGGCTAAAAACCCAAATTGCATAGGCCTACTGTATTATTTGTATATAGTATTATTTTTTTCATAACGTGGCATGGGTCACGGACAGTGGGTCACATTTAGCTCTTTATCAAGTGGGTCGTAGGTCAGGGCTCGAGTGGGTCAGGGGTCGGAAAAAGTGACCCACTTCCATCTCAGTTCGGTTGAATAGTTTAGTTCATAATAAAGCATTTGCAAAGTCGCTTATGCACAACATTATGTATATAATGAGTGCTCCTAAAAGAATGCCTAATTAAAATTACAACCATCAGAGAAATTAATTACAGAATGCCTCACAATCCATTCAACAACTTGAGAAGTCACAGGAATAGGGGAAACGTTGCCCAATATTTTGGAAGGAATTTATTACCAGCAGCAGAGTTGAAATATTGTGCTCCCCAACTGACCACACACTTAATGAATGGTAACCGAAGCGCAGTTTATTAAATTCAAAACTATATGCTTACTCGCACGGTGCATTCAACGCCTGAAACCTAAGTTCTACTGGCGAACGAACGAAGACAACAAATTAATTTCACGCGTAATTTTCTAAAACTTGACTCACTGTTCCGAAGCTGTGAGTTTTGTGTGTGGGTAAAGATTTAGTCGACATGGCTGGCATAGGTCTACAACGGAACCCTGGAACGGTTGAATATGTAGCTTACGTAGGGTCAACCCGCTTAACCGAAGGAAGAAACGAAGCAGAATAAAATTATTTTCAGGTAAAAATAAAACCTGAGTGCAAAACTTCCCAAGCTAATACGAAACTGTTTTGGTAAAGAAATCGAATTTACAATATTACCAAGAATATACCAGGAATGTAATTTCTTTTATATTTAATGCTCGTCATTTTTGATCTTACAAAATCCCGCTGTGGCGCGGCCGCGCCGCCGGTGCCTCAAAAGTCCATGCTCGAGTTTTCTTTCCGGGGAGGGAAGGGGGTTATTTCACTTCCTGCCCCTTCCACCATGGGTGCCTTTGAAAATTGACCTATGGAACTCAGATGGCGAAGAAACACACCATTGCATATACTAGTCGCATAATTCGTGCGAGGTGTCGCGTCACAATTCCCTGATCTAGCATTCAAATTACGCTTCAGGCAGTAAACCACAAAACCTAACAAACCATGCTCGCCGGGCTTGGTTCCTGGGGGTAACTGGGGGAACAGGGGGCTAACACTGCAAATGAATCGAATATCGTCCAATCATAAAAGAGAGAGAAACAAGGTGGGGAGGGGTGGGGGAGGGCGTTGCATTTATTTCCGTTAATTCATTGTGTCAGGTGCCGGGCGAGTTTTCATTGCGTTCGGTGTTATAATTCTACAACTAAGCTTCAGAAAATAGTGAATAAGGCGTCGACCATAGAAGTTGAGTTGTGTTTGGATGGATAAGAACTCCGAGCTCAAATGCATAGCCGAAGTGATTAGTCTTCGATGGCAAGCCTGACTCGCGAATGTATCCCAGAATACAAAGCGTGTCTGCTATACTTCCACATGACCAAGCCGCCATGAGGTATTCGCTCGTAGACGAATGGAATTCCACCGTAGGCGGTGGAATTTTGTGTAAAATACGCCCTGTACTATACGTTGTTTATGATGTATCAAACGTAGGTACGATAAGAGATTGTTATATTGCCAGGCGTAGGTGCCATTGTGTTTTGTAATAAAGTTTGACAGTCGAACGAAACCTTAACGCCGATTTTTGGGGTCGTAAATATCGTATTTTTGTAACGCACGAGACGGGGTGCTTATGAATGCATGATATTTGCAAGAAAACCTGTGTAGAATGAGTCATCTTCTTGTGACAACAGCAAATTAAACCAAGTTAAAATGTCGTAGCAGCAGAAAAATTGAAAAAATTACTAAATCCAATTTAGTACCGTTATACCAGTTCAGTACCGCGTTATACTAGGCGTCGTCTGCTTTCTCCACCATATGCCTTTGATGCCGCGCTCTTAAACTTCCGGTTTAGTCAAGTTGCTTATCCACCCAAACACAACTCAACTCCTATGCTTCAACGTATCTTAACAGCAAGTGCGTAAATAAATTCCTGCTTTACGGTCAAAGTAGTGCTGTCTTGTAGTTTATTGCTGTCACGTGAATGAGAGTCGATACGATGACGAATCGTTCTGGTGACGATTTTGGGGTGAAAAACGCTGCCCATTCGTGACGTGTGGGAACAACGAGAATTACTTTTGCTTGATTCGACCTGGTTAATTTTCGAATGCACCCCGGAAGTCTCCAGTGCTACGTGTCTAGAAATTCATATGGGGGTGTTGACTCACTAGAGTCCCGGTAATATCTGTGCAATGTGCTATTACACAGAATTTTTTTGCGAGGATTTTTTTTTGACTCACGTTCATACACACTTATACTTTATCCGTGACTCACGTACGTGTGCGAGACTATAGTTTGATCATACGCATGGAATAGGTATGAGAGGATCAATTCGTCCGTCGTCTGCCTGCTTCCAGATTCGCCGCCGTCCGGTTGTCTAAACGTAACAATTTTTCATCTACGTTTTTGTTTTTTCTTAAATTTTTTTTTTAAGAATCGTAAGTTTTATTTTGCAGGTCATTCAGTATGATTCAGTAAAAATATCCTCACAAAAACAGTAGATGACGCTGCAGAATTGCTTAGTCAGAAAGCGTCACGAGAATTTAAATTTCAAAACAAAGAATACGGTATTTCAAATATCCGTTTTCGTTTAGAAAACTGCATTTCACCGAGTTTTATTGAAAACGACTTAAGATTAGCCCCATGACTCCTTTTATAAACTTTGCCAGTCAAGAATTCATCTTTTGTGGCCCAAATGTCACCCAATTTTCTTCTTTTTTTTTTTGACTGTCACAGCTATACTAAGTATATTTTCCTGACATTCCTGAAAAAGTCATGTTTTTTTTTAAACAGTCATGATAATCCTGCAGAAGTACATGATGTTTTCAAAAGTGCCTGATGTTTTTTTTTTTCAAACACTACGTACAACACAAAACATTACTGGGTCAGCAGGCTAAAAACCAGAAACTAGTGCTTATATCGGGCTCTACTCTACTGAATGTTAAGCATACACATTTAGGCCTACTACGGGCAGTTGTTCAATTTGTCTGTGCCGTTTAACTTGTGGAAGTCAGTTCCGGTTTTGTACTTGTTAAATTCCCCCCAGCTACGTGCCTTTGCTCTCATCTACAGAGTATTCTCAACTGACGAGCCCAAACAAGGGAGAAACAGTCTGTCTACAGATGTTTATGGGTGAGAGCAGCTTGATTTTAACAGAACATAGCTCAAACAGAACGGAGGATCACTCCTCCACTGAAGAACAACACTGGTGTGTTTGGTTCTTATTTTTGCTCGGACCAACAGATTGTTGTCCTGTAGCACTTTCTAATGCCTTTTTTTGCAACGCAGTATGGTTATAATATAATAATAATAATAATAATAATACAAATTTAATCTCAAGAGTGGTTGAGAGCTAGAAGAGTTTAGAAGCCACTTATACTAGTCCTAGTAAATCGTGTAAGGATTGTACAATTTAAAATGTGAATCAAGGTTTAAAAACAAATTCAGGCCTCTTCAGAAATTTTCGGTAACAAGTCCCACTCAAAGAGAAATCTAAAACGGTCGACTGAGCGCGCCTGTACAGCTTCCGGACCACCCTTACACTGATGAAGTCCTTCCTGCAATCCAGCCTTGCAGACTGAAACAGCCTATTTGTGCGAATGACCTGTAGGGGCAAGGGTCGAAAAATGGAAGATCAATTGGTGTAAAGCCTCGAACAATTTTGAAGGTCAGAATGAGATCGGCACGTAGCCTGCTTAATTCAAGGCACTCGAGTCCAACAGAGGACAACCTGGTGCCATAAGAAAGCGTCCGCATTCCAGGTAAGTTTTTAGTAAATTTGCTTTGGACAGATTCCAGCTTGTCAATGTCACCTAGCAGTGATGGTGACCACACAGGTCAGGCATACTTGAGAAGCGGTCTCACGAACACTTTAAAAGCCCAAACCTTGGTGGTAATTCCATCATACATTCGTTTTTTTTTTTAAGCATTGTTTGTTTACGTATTCAAGCCATGAAAGTCTTGCATTATGTCATTATTTTTTTTCATACATGTATGATTTTATTCAAATAATTTATGATTTTTTCTAATAAAGACTCTTTTGTTCAGTATCACGATAACTGGCGTTGTGAAGTGTTGTACCATTTTTAACAATACACCTTTCCTGTACCATACTAGTTCATGCCAATTGTTAACCGACCTTGACAACCAACCCGAAATATTAATTAGAATAGAATTTCACTATTAGCGTTGACCCTGACCCTAATCTCGTGACGATTTTATTCTACCAACTTTAGGCGTTGCCATTAGCAGGCGAGCACAATTTTACACAGTTTAAAGCAACATACCGCCTGCCTTATAACCTTCCGCCTGCCTCACAACACCCACGCTACGATCACACCCGCTTATTTACCACAGCTAAGGTCAACTGAGACGGTAGCTGGGACTCTTGTCCTACCTAGAGATCGAACCACAGAACCGATTTTCAATTTGTGTAGCTTAAAATGTAGGTATTAACACCGACCAGGGCCTTTTGAACCCGATTTTGATGTGACTGCAGTATTCTCGTCGGCAGAGCAATTATTATTGCAGAGCACTGGGCAGAAATCATTAATGTTGCTGTTGGGACTTTTGTCCTCGCCTGGAGATCGAACCACAGAACCGATTTTCAAGTTCTATAGCTTAAAACGTAAGTATGGACAAGGCCTAGGGCCTTTCGCATGCTATTTTAATGTAACTACATTATTCTTGACACGGAAAGCCAAATGGGTTAGAACTTTTGCTCTCACCTAGAGATCAAACCAATGAACCAATTTTCAATTTGTTCAGCTCAAAATGTAGGTATTAACACCGATTAGGGCCTTTGGAACACGATTTTGATGTTACTGCAGTATTCCCATAGGCAGACTAATTATTATTGTAGAGCACTGGGCAGAAATCATTAAGTGGAGTAACAAATTTTTGCAGAAATTTTGCAGAAATCATTAAGTGGAGTAACAAATTTTTGCAGAAATTTTGCAGAAAACATAAATTTGGTACACAAGTCTTTCTTAACAGTAAAAATCGAACCAGCCATGGACCCCAATGAAATACCCAAAGTGCCATCAGTGTCCCCCCCCCCCCCACTCCCTCCACAGAACCTCCTCGTGATGCCTCCCAGGGGTTTGGGCAACAAATTCTTATAGATCAAGCTAAAAACATGAAATTGGGTGCAAAAGTCACTCTTAGCAGTATAAAACGAATCAGCCATTGAAAAGACTCTTTTATAACAGTTATTTTAAGGTGATTACAGTGTGTTATTCTTGCTAAAACAAGAAAAAAAATAAGGGATATTAGTATTAAAAAATGCTTAAGCGTATAAAATACGGATGTAAGCCTTAAAAAACTTAAAGCCCTAAAGGAACAGATATTAGAAAAAGACATGTAAGCCATCAGCGTCGCACTAATACGTGTAAAAGAAGCTCCGTTTTTTAATACTAATGATTATTGTACGCGCACAATTCATGATTTAGTGACGGGTCGTTAGTAAATAAAGTTCCATTATATTCAACAGAAAATCTTCTAGACGCCACATTTAAAAAAGGATTTGTAGCAAGGGAAAGACTAACGATAAGTAAATAGACCTTTGGGGCCGTACTTGATGTGGAGGATCGAGAAAAATGGCGCTGGGAGGTATATTCCTTTAAGTTCCACATGAAATCCGAACCAAAATGGCGATTCAATCTCCGAGTAAGATTTTTGGTAAGTTAAACTACCATGAAAACCGTGACAACTAGTTTCACCAACAGTTCGTCGGTACAGTTTCGAGACTATAACATTCACGTGAAATTTAATGCGTCCCTTTTTTTAAAAATATCTTCACTGCTCCACTGTGAAGACATCTTCACTGTGGCTGCTTTCTTGTACGAATTGCGACTTGTAGAGATTAGTGCTCGCGTGCATTAGACGCTCGTAAAAGGACAACAAGAAGAGGGCGCTCCAGTAATGTTGCAAAGTCTTCGCGGTGGCAAGTCTTTCCATTTGGACATTGCTTGTCCGCCAACAAGCAGAACGGCGGTCAGACACGATATCGCTCCGCTGGTCCCATTTTATTTCTAACTTGCACGGAGGAGAGCAGGCCGTTTCAGACAACCTTCTTCGGGAAGCAGACGAAAGCCATTAAACTGCTGTTCCAGAACGGGGCTCGAATGGGTCAAAAATAGTTAGCGTCGTTCAAACCCAGGATAGTTATTCAGACCATAGCCAGTAAACTATCTGGCTGAATCTAGAGTGAAAAACAGCATGCGATTAGGTTTGACAATATGGCCGCCGGAAACGCCCCTGCCTCCGTAATTTGTCCTGTTGCCACTTTCCGATAGGTGAAGGCGCTGGTTACAGCCCAAAAGAATGCCCACTGAGATGCTAACGCTCTTTTCCTTGAAACACTGTCTCTGGATCAGAGTAGATTAGGAGGTGATGCTCTTCTGAAAACGTGTTATAAAATAATACCTGCTTTATTACACAACGGCACCAGAAGGCAGCACATGTCAGGTTCCCGTAGGAGGCGAAACTTAAAATAAAAAATGGCGGCATCGTTCCCATTGTAACCATGGTAAAAGCGACAATACCTGCGGAAATCGACGAAATACACGTGCGTGGGCAACATCCGAAGTTGAAGAACTTATTCTTTGTTCGATTGAAACTGTATATAGTTCGTTACAATAAACGAAGACCACGGAAGACTATTCAGCCTGAACGGCTGATGAGCAGGCTTCTGGGACGTTCGCGGAACACAAAACCTTGCGTTATACTTAGTTCCACTCGTAACGACAACCCATTTTAAAATTGAATGTTGGATTAAGAAAAGTAAAACTTGATTGGTCATTTCTGATCGATCTTAAAATTATTTTAATGTCCTAATCTGACATTTGGTATTTTTAAGCTATTAATTTTGTATTCTTATCGTGATCAATTTGTTTTAGTGATGCTAAATAGCTTCGCTCCCCATGATGCTTTGCGCTTCCTGTTGCATGACGACAGCACCCTCTGGCGGTAAATCGATGAAAGCAGGTACTGGTTTTGTCCAAATGTTTACCGTTGTCAGAGAGAGTGGCATTACCTATATATTCTATCCTGATAGCGGCTTATGACATAACACAGTATTTAGCGGCTCTCTGTACTGCAGAACACGCCTCCGGCGTTTACCAGCGTCGTCCAAAAAAAGGGGGAGGGGCGTTAAGAAATGTGTGAAGCTAGGGGCAGAAAAATGCTACATCCAACTCTGATTGTCATATTGCGTGCGTTGCATGTTTGTTCTTGCTCTCAAACTCGCATTTTTTTTTTATAGCTAAATATTTTTTCTCATTAATGCTTAGGCCTACAGCGTGCGCGGCCTATCTTGAGTTCTCCGCAGAACGAACACAGATAATCGATTGTACGTTTTCAGTAGGAGAGTGCCTTGTTGATATCCAAGATGGTTACAAAAACAATGGCGGCCGTCGATTAAAGCCGTCCTTTCCAGGAAGACGTAGTCGCTCATAAAATACTCGCAGGACTCAAGATGCGCTGCGCACACAATAAGCAGAGTAGCATTTTTGGCAGCATTTTTTTTTTGTTTAGTACTTACGGCACACAACAGTTTGTACGATTTTGGCGGCATTTTCCAAATCCAACTTCCGGTCACATCGCAACGGAAACTGGACATGCGAGAAGCTAAATAGTTGGGACTGCTCGATTGGAATATGGGGGAGGAAAGAAGGAATAAGTGTGTTTCCTGTATTGCGACAACACTTCTTGATCTTCAACTCTCTACCTCTAAAAATTCCATCCTCTTCTTATAGTTATCTCCACCCCTCAGTGGCAGTGGGGGCAAGAGGGGGTTGAGCTAAAAACCCAGGGTGCCTGAGATCGTTTTCGGAGTCACTTAACCTTCATGGCAGAGGGAGTTTTATAGACGATGGTGGGGAATTTTGATTCGATCTTGGACCGCCACTGTCGAGTGCGCCACCCGTTTCGGCACTGCCTTTACGATCCCATCATAATTTTTACGTATCCTCCAAATGCCAGCGCAGCTAAAGAAACCAACGGATGAAGCGAATGTCGCCAAAACAAGGAGCCTCGGAAGAAAACGACAGAAAATACAATAGAACAACCCCCCCCCCCCTCGCCCCCGACCGCCACCACAACCCCTCTTTCCACCCCGAACTCCTTCAGCCTTCAGAAGGAGGTGTGCGCCACGGACCCTAGTCAGAACTCGGATGCTACATGCGCAGAGTGGCGATCTACCCGGAAAACCAGGAAAATTCAGGGAATTTATCAAGTCTGGTTAAGTCAAGGAGGAAATCAGGGAATTTTACGAACAAAGACTGAAATTCAGGAAATTTGAATATTTTATGGAAAGTCTTTTTCCCCTATATAGAATATCTAATTTATATTTCATTTTGTAGCTGTAAAATCTTCACTATATTAGGTTTAAAATATCATGCTGCGTTTGTTTCATTTCTGAGAAAGCAAAGCTTCTTAGACCGAAGTAGTGGGACGTTACGTGTTAAGTGCGTTTTTAGTTTTGTTCAGATTATGGCATTCGTACCCTTTATTAATACCTGTTAGGGGAGTGCAATTTTGATTTAGTACAACGACACAATATAAGATGCACCAAACAATTATAGTCCTACCCCCTCCCCAGAGACCTCGCGTTGTGGTAAGTATGCTAAGATTTTATTTAGGTGGGATGACGCAGCCACAGCCCATCGAGATTACTTACTACCTCGTGAGGCTTCGAAGGGAATTGAGGAGCAGTCAGGAGATCGGCCAAAGGAATTTTTTTGGACAGCCAGAGCCTAATCGATCGCGAGGCTCGATAAACCCACAATACAATGTGCTACCTATCAGTATTTTCATTTTTTTCTTATTACAGCCCTCGCAGCCCTCATTAAAAAATATAGGTTAAAAAATAGGTTGTAAAATTTAAAATATAGGTTTTCATAGTTATTTTTCAGCAAATATGTAGGCTTTTATAGGGTTTTTTTCCCCGTTTATTTCATTCAGCACTTAAAGGGCAAATAAGGTGTTTTACTCTAGTTTATTACAATAACTAGCTTTGCTTCGCTCACTCTATTGCCGTCGATTCACGCATCAAGTAGTTTAGTTGATGTCTTTCTTGTTAGTTTGGCTGATATTATGTTTAGCTTACTCTACGGCCCGTATCATTGTTTGGCACCCCTCATATCGTATCGTTTTGCAAAATCAAAAATTGCACTCCCCTTAACAGGTATTGGTAAAGGGTAGGAATGCCATACAATCACAAAGCTCAATGTCTTCACTGCATTGGCGCCGCGAACAGATTGAAGACGAGCTGGGTAG
>JAHWFP010100972.1:0-10191 GCA_023313725.1 Lithobius niger | reverse complement strand
TAGGACTTAGAATAGTCAAGAGCTTTAGAGACTTAGAATAGTCAGTTAAGATATATTTGGACTTAGAATAGTCAGCTGTGATATATAGTACCTAGACTAGTCAGAGTAGGTACTGGACTAGATTAGTCATTACAGTTATTGAAAATACTAGAGTGTTAGGCCTAAGACAGGCAAGGACGCATTATGCATCATAAGTCGTGTAGAGCCCCAGCCCTTTAAGTTTAAGAGTGCTTAAACCGGGATAAGGAGGGAGTTGCTAAACCAGCTAACGCTAACCGATTTAACTATGAATAAACATTGCGTTTCGTTCAACCAGTAAAACTTGTGTGGTCTGCCTTACTTGCATGCTGATTGTGATTGTTGTAAAGCTGCAGTTGATATTATTATTATTGGCGGCCAGCGTTGAGCAAGGCTCAAGCAATTAGACTAGCGTAAGTCAGTATAGCTGTTTTACACTAAGTTTACAGATATTGCTATTAACTATCAAACCAATTTTAAAACCCAAACTTGATTCAAGCTTACAAAGCATGAATTGACGCTTTCACCATTTTATCCGCATAATCCAATTTTAAATTCGTGGCGTTCTTTTAACAACGAAATACAATCCTGTCTCAGTCGATGTAGTTATTTGGTTACCCCCAATACCAAAATCAAGCCAAAATGGTTATCCTTAATTTCCATAAAAATGATAAATAAACGAAAGCGTGCCTGGCACAAATACCGCGTGACAAACAAATTGATGTAATAAGGTGGAAAGCGAAATTATTGCCAGGAAAATTAGGATACAATTTAAAATGGAAAAGTCCAATTTTGAGCGAAATCTTGCTTTAAATGCCAAGACTAACTCCGAAAACTTTTTTCAATATGTCAAAGGTAAGCAGAAATCCAAACCTTCTATTGGCCCACTTTTTGATAAACAAAAACAAATTGTTTCCGACCCACAGCTTATGGCCGGAATTTTAAATTGTACCTGTGGGAGCAATTTTGCTAGTATGCAAACCGAAAATCACCTATCACCCCAGCACAAATTTGTTTCACTACATCTAACCAATCAGAGGCATTTGATCCATTACAAGCCGGCAAGGCTGCTGGTCCCGATATGATTTCCACAGAATTTTTGATTAAATTTAAACAAACTCTTATCCTACGGCTCATAAACATTTTCAACGGCTTTATTAGCGAAAATTTTGTTCCACTTGATCAAGGTTATACACTTTACACACACATGTAATGCCAGTTTTTAAAAAGGGGAGTAAACAAGATCTGGAAAATTAAAGACCTATTAGCATTACGTCCCAAATTCGCAAAATTTTCGAAGCTGTACTTAGCAAACATATTATAAAGTTTTGCGAAAGCTTAAAATTACCATCAGCTAACCAGCATGGCTTTCGTGCAGGTTATTCCACCTCAACAAATCTGCTTGCTTTTTATGCTAACTTTTATAATGATCTTGATGAAAATATTCCTGTCGATGTTTTTTATATGGACATCGTGAAAGCATTTGACCAGGTGCCACATGATTTACTGTTAATTAAACTTAAAACTTTCGGTATTTGTGGTCCCATTCTGAGATGGGTTGCTTACTGGCCGCACTCAAGCAGTTGTTATAAATGGCCATCAGTCCGGCACTGTCCAAGTTACTAGCGGTACTGTTCAAGGATCCGTCCTGGGCCCACTTTTATTTCTTTTGTATTTTAATGATTTTGGTAACACCACTCAAGGCCATCTGGCTAATTTTGCGGACAATACCAAACTGGGCATCAGCTACCACACCGCCGGCACCACTGGTTTTTCAAGATGACATCAACCGACTTTATACCTGGAGTAAAAAGTGGGAGCTGACTATTCACCCTCTGAAATCCTGCATCTTGCATTTCGGCAAAAAAATTCCACCCAAAACTTACTTTTAGGGTACAGAGCCGTACTGCTTATATGTCACAAATCTAGGGCATGCATCTGTGGACAAACGGTTCTACCCAGTGCTTGAACAGCCTCAGAGTGTGCTACAACAACGGCCTACGATTCTTGTTTGGCTTGCCCACCTGGAGCAGTGCTAATATGTTGTTTGCTACGTTGGGTGTCCCTAGTTTTGGGGAAGTCAGCAGACAGAGGGTTTTTACGTTCCTGAGCAGACTGTACTCCTCGGCAAATTCTATCGTGAGGGCAGTTGTGGACTCAAGTCTCCATACTGTCAGGGAAACCCTGTCCTCTATGTGGGGATTACTACAGTAGAGCCGGTGAAAGTGGTTCCAGTGTTGTTCTTGTATGTCGTTGTTATACCTTAGCGTTTTATTATATTTGTTTTACTTTGTAATGTTTATAATATGGATTCTTGCTGGTCTGAAATAAAGTTAAAGTTAACTCTGTTTACTCAACAACTGATCTAGGTATTGTTATTGATAACCAACTTAACTTTTCAACTCATATTAATTCTGTTATCGCTAAAGCCAACTCCACCTCTTTCTTCATTGGGCGTACAATTACATCGCGTCACAAAGAGATTTACTTTCGACTTTACTTAGCCCTTGTACAACCCATTATCGAATACGCTTTCGACTTTTGGTGCCGATTTCATAAAAAAAGATATGACAGCTCTGGAAAATGTACAACGTCGTTTCTCTAAACGAGTAACCAATCTCGAAAGTCTGACTTATGAGCAAAGACTGAAATATCTTAAAGTTCCATCCGTCCAGTGGCGTTATATGTGAGGTGGGATTATTACGCTTTTAAAATGTTGAAACTTAACTTTGGTGGCCCCACTGTTTCTCAACACTTTCAGTTGCAATCGTATGAGGTTATCCGTGGCCACACCTCAAAACTTAAATTTCAGTACCATAAACACGAATGGACCAGGCACACTTTCTTCTCCCGTCTACACTCCATTTGGAACAACCTGCCTCCATCTGTGGTGTCGGCCCCAACTGTCAATTCTTTAAAAAATAAATTGATAAATTGATATTCAAAATATTTCACCTGAACTTGTCTTTTCCTACATGTTTGCTACATGTTTTGAAGATGAGAAAAAATTAAGTCAAACTATGGAAGGGATGATTGAGTTGAGTCTTTATTTTGTTGGAATGTATGTATGATCACATCCTGTGTATTGTAATTTATTGAAATATTTATTGCCTGTTAACACTTTTGAATTGTTTAACCTTGTTTATTTGGCTGGTTATATTTTCATTTTGTATACAACTTTAGTCATATAATGCCCAACATGGGCGCATTAACTATTTATTAAAGTTAAAGTTAAAGTTAAAGTCATCGAGGTAACTGGTCGGGTGCTTGGAGGAGGCTACATTTAATCAGGAGCGAATTATATTCACGTCCTCTTTTATTTATGCTACCCCTGGTTTAATGCTTCTGCAACCCATTTCCTTCTTTCAGTTGGTGCGCACGCGTTAAGGTGTATCTGGGACTGATGGCCTTGTAGTCCCGCTCCTAACTACCGCCAACAAGTCAACCAACTAATTTCGGCGACGCTTTACGATGGCTGGTTCACAATAGCTCACCAAAGTTTGGATGATTGTAGAGTCACTTTAAAACATTGAGCAATCGTAAGGAAAATTTGTGCTGAAAAATGCAGCGAATGTGACCGTCTTGTTCAAGCAGGAACTTGATTAGGTCATGGGTACCAGTGCCTCCATCGACAGCAAAGGTCGTCTGTCGGCTGAGCGAAACGATTCTTTTCAGAAAACGTATTTGAAATGGTGCAAGGATGTACGTAAAATACAATTTAAGTCCAACGTACGTGATTTCGCGAATAATACAAAAGCTTACGTAATTCCTGATAAGTTATTACATAAAAATACGTGCAAAGTACACGATAAAGTCCCGGCGACGCGCAGCTTACGGAAACGTATGAAAGAACAGAGTGTAGAGAAGTCTGAGTTGTTGTGCGACGTGTGTGGGGACGTATTTTCGAAACCCTGTCTTTTACGTTCACACGTGAAAACACACGCCGAAGAAAAACCCTTTAAGTGTAGGTTATGCAAGAAAACATTTTCAACGCGATACACGTTAAATATTCATTCAAACTGCCACACTGGTGTGAAACCATTTAAGTGTGAAGAGTGTGGCCAAGAATTCGCACATTCGTCGAGTTTAATCAACCACAGGCGTAGGCACAGCGGTGAAAAATCGTTTAAATGCTCAGTTTGTGGGAAACCATTCGCAGAACGAGGGCGCTTGCAAAAGCACATGAGAACACATACCGGAGAAAAACCGTACAAATGCAAGGTATGTTGGAGACAATTTGCAGACGGGTCCACTTGCCGTAGGCACGAGAACACGCATACTGGAGAAAAACGGCATCGGTGTGAAGTATGTGGGAAGTCTTTTACAGTTCGATACAATTTGTCGACTCACATGCAGACGCACAACACGGAAAAGAAATTTGAATGTCAATTGTGTCCAAAGGCATTTAAATGTCAGGCCAATCTTCGTGCTCACATGGTGGCACATCGACCCAGTAGTGAAACGGAATGCAAAACTTGCAATAAAAAATTTTCTCATCCCAACTCTCTGCATAACCACATGAAGATACACACTGGTGAGACAAACTTTAAATGCGAAATCTGCGGGCGAGAATTTCTGCACCAGACCGGTTTCACAATTCATGTGAGGACGCATACGAAAGAAAAGCCCTACGAGTGTACCGTGTGCAAGAAAAGGTTTGGCGATCAGTCTTCCTTACGGCATCACGCCGTAAAACACACCGGATTCAAGCCAAAATGTGAAACTTGCGGTAAAGAGTTTTCCGACACACCCACTCTACGTCGACACATGAAATTGCACTCGGGATTAAAGCCTTTCATTTGTGAGTATTGTAGTAAAGCCTTTTCTCGGTCAGGCCAGTTACGTGTTCACTTAAACACCCACACAGGAGCGAAACCCTATTCGTGCAAAATGTGTGGGAAGTCGTACGCTGATCATTCTACTCTATACAAGCACAAGAAGACACATGCAGGAGAGGGAGGGAGTTCAAAGGCGGCTCCAGTGCCTGGCGAGATGAGGATTCCTAGCAATGAGGCACTACAAGAACTTTCAGAACAACCAACTCTGCCTTACTACTTAAGCACACACAATGATGAGATTGTCTTGGTATTTTCAGAAGGCACCCCGCCTTACACATCAGGTAATGGGGAAGGACTACTGATAGCAGAACAGCCCGTTTTAATGAACCCCACAAGCATGCTTGACGCAGAGATCCCGATACAATTTTCAGAGCTGTCGCCGTCAAGTAACCATTCCAGTAAAGATACTGTTGGGAAGGAGGTACAATGTTCCAAACCGTTTAAGTGCTGCATAAGTTTGGGTGAACCAACAGAAAAAGTAGAGTTTTCACAGCAAACATCATCAAGCAACCACGAAAGTGTAGGACACAGCAATAAGGATATAGCAGTACAGCAAATTGTATGTGAACAGACGGAGAACAAAACGCAAGAGGTTGTGCAACATAACGAGTATGGCATGTCTAGTAGGCCTATAGAGAGCAGACCAGAATTTGCAGAGCCATGCAGTTTAGCAAACTCCTCGAGCAAACGTAATGAAAAGAACTCGGAACAGATATCTGATTCGTCAGTGTTGAGTATCCCCGTAAGTACGAAAGCCACAGAGAACGATGCCCAACTTTCTAAGCAGTTTTCCCCAAACAACAGCCTGAGCACTCCAGAAGAAAGAAACGCAGAAGATTCACAGCAGACACCGTCTTGCGATTACAGTAACGCGGGAGAGAATGATTGTGATTCTTCAACACTGCACATTGTATGCAAAAAATCCGATATTCAAGCTAAAGAGAGCACGTCACAAAAACCTGCTGGACCTCCTTCCCATGAGAAGGTCAGCGAACGTAGAAAATCGGCTAACTGTTTATGTCAGGTGTGTAGAAAAACTTTTCCAAACAAAGGACAGTTGCGCAAACACATGAGGACCCACACTGGCGAAAAGCCGTATCAGTGTCAAGAGTGCGGAAGAGAGTTTGCAGACGGTTCCACTTGCCGAAGGCATCAAAACGTGCATACTGGAATAAAACGACACAAGTGCAGTGAATGTGGAAAGTTGTTCGCGGTACGCTACAATTTGATCACTCACATGACTGTACATGATAAAGAAAAATGGTTGAAATGTGATATTTGCCCGAAATCATTTTCAGGTAAGACCAATATATGTCAGCATATGAGGATGCGCAACTTGCCACAGTCTAAAAACAGAACGTTTAAGTGTGACGTGTGCAAAAAATCGTTCTTACACAAAGTTACCTTACAAACCCACATGAAATTACATACTGGTGAAAAATCTTATAAATGCGACGTGTGTAAGAGAGAATTTTTGTATCTTAATGGGTTTAACATTCACAAGAGAACACACACCAATGAAAAACCATACCAATGTACGGTGTGCCTGAAGGCATTTTCTGATCAATCGACCTTACGTTACCACGCGATGAAGCACACCGGACTTAAACCTAGCTGTGAAACGTGCGGGAAAGCTTTCTCGGACCTCCCTACTCTACGTAGACACAAGAAGATACACACCGGTGTAAAGCCTTTTATATGTCAGTATTGTGGAAAAACGTTTTTACGATCTGCTCAGTTAAATAATCACATTAATACACATACCGGGGTGAAACCGTATAATTGTGAAACATGTGAGAAGTCGTTTGGCGATTGGTCCACATTATATAGGCACAGGAAGACACATGCCAAGTAGTAACCTTTTTATGGTCGATTTTTTAATAGACTGGGTTGCCATTGAACTTTCTTGCATTTGTGTGCTGCATGCAGAGAAATGAGGTAAATAAATATTCTTGGGCCCTATCTGGTATATTCAAGAGCGTAAGTGATTACCCGCCCGTAAGAAGTGGGAGAAACCCTCTTGAATGCCAATCCAGTAGCAGTCGCCACTTGGCCAGTAGACCTTAGAAAGCACTCACCATTTCACAATTTCTACTCGCCACATCTTTGCACGATACAGTTGCTCTAATTTACATATTTATGAAATTGTACAATTTTCTTCAACCCCAGTATTGATACAGAAAAGGCTGTTATATAGCTTCCAAGCATAACGCCGCAAACCATTTGTCTCTAACTTGTACGGTTTCTGAGATATCCCTCTTTAAGTGTCATTCTCTATTGCTAGTCGCCTTTTTGGTGAGCAAGGCTAAATTCCAAGTCACCAACTATTGATTTCCATTTGCCAAATGGCGACCGACATTGGAGAGGGTCGCGTGGGAGAGTCTACATTTAACTTCCCTTTTATATTCTACTGCTTGTCACGTGTTCGACAGAGAAAAATGCCAAAGTTCACACCTATTGATTCCATGACAATTTATTTAATACCACCAAGATCTTATTTCACCACATACGTAAAGCTCGCACATGAACTGGCATGGAGAGAAGACGCGAGATAATTTGTGTCTTATACAGTCTTGTTTATAGAAACTATCTTTTGACACTGTTGCTTACCAGTTCCTGGTTACTTAACTAATCACAGTAAGCGTAATATTCTTTCATACACCCTGATTAGTTAACTGCTGTGAGGAGGGAGCCTGGTGAAGATAGTCGTCCATGATTCCCGTCTCCGGAAATTAGGACTATCGAATATTTGCAAGATGTTGTAGAGTATCTTTTACTTTGAAATTGTGCGTGGCGAGTGAAAAATACAGTAATTTTTAACATAGTTTATCTGTGAAAGTAGTCACGGTCACTTGTTCGACAACTCCGAACGAGGTTGCCGCTAAGAACTACACCCCTCAGCCGCATTTATTGTCATTTCAGCTAGTCACAAATTTTACAGCCAACGACTGTAAATTCAGTCGGCTTGGCCAATTTTCTGTCAATATGAATGAAACGATGTAAAGGTTAATGTCAACGACGAGCCTTGGTGCGCATAACAGGACAATTTATCAAATGTTCTTTTGGGCAGAGAGCGGGTCAATGGGAAAGGAGCAATGACACAAAAGCAGGAAATTTCATCCCATAGAATATATTATAGAGTATAATCGGAGTGGTTCACAACTTTTTTTTTACTTTTTAGTTAATAGATTCCTGTTCGTTTTATGTTTCACTGCAATAAGTCTGTCAGATCTCACACATACCTCCATCAGCACACTAATTCAGTTCAACAATTCAAACTCGCTAATGCAAGTATGTTGTCCTGACATTAGTTCTTAAAGCTGGAGTCCACAGAAAAATAAAGGGAGTACTGTAATTTCCGTAATTTTAAGTACACTGTTATGTCAGGAACTTGTATGGTAGTACAGGAATTTGTTAGAAGAGGTCACCACTTGTATGAAATGGTTAGTGGTGCGCACTACGTCATCAAGGCTAATTTTAGGTCCTTTTGTTTTTAAACAATAGGTGTTTAAAACGCCAAACAATGTCAAAGTAGTATAGAAGACTCTAACCATGATATTATGAACTTCCAAATAATGAACTCTTCCATATAAAGAATACTGTGTAACTATTTGGTTGCCTTCTGTTCATATGGTGTTAAAGTCCTAAATTGTTGCATGAAATTTAAAAAAAAGTTTAATCTACTAGTAATTCTGGATCCCTGCTGAGCTGGTAAGAAAAGAGCAGAAGGCTGGACAATCAGTTTAATCGCTTCTCATTGTTTTTGTGCACGTGAAATGTCTTTGCTAAGGTACCTAACAATTCCTGGTGCACGTGCTAAGGATTGAAAACTATCGTCCAAACCGTTGATTGTTGATGGGTAAAATTAAAGAATCCATGTTTCAGCTAAATGCGTATAGTTTTAAATCAGACTAAGCTGCGTTGTTAATTTGGAGGCCTGCTGAAAACGATGCAATGGGTTACTTAATTCGCAGATGAAGGCATTCACAGCTGAGCTGAATTGTTTCAAAGTGGACAACTATCACTGCTGAGCACGAGGCTGATCATTGCTATCTTGCAAAGTAGTCGTCAACAATCAAACCTCTGTAAGTGAGGAGCAACTCCTCACTGGCATTTTAGGAGGGAGGGGGGGTGGAAAAATATAGATATATTTATTATGTAACAACAACACACCACCAATCACCACAACACAATATGACCTGTCAACAGTCAACACAACACATAAATCCAGAAAGAAAAAAAAAATATGTCTTAGTTTATAATTTGATGCACGATGAATATTGATTGAAAACGAAACAGAACAGCAGATGCTGTTGCTGCACCCAGCTAATAGGGACTGGTCATTATTTATCACCGGGAGGAGGAAATTGGGGGATCACGAAGTTTTTGGACTCTCTCGTGAGGGGGTGATACATTTTTTAGGTGCCCCCCCGGGGGGGGGCCCAATCAAAAACACACTGACCAACTGGAAGAAAAGAGTCATTTTTGGACCTCAAAAATGGCACTTTCAGCAGTCAAAATCTCCAAAAACGCCTCTGCTTCTCGGGAGCAAGCCCCCCCCCCCCCCCAAGACCCCCCATAACGTAAGTGTTACAATATTTTTAGGCTGGTAGTTTCATTTCTGCAGGTATAATTTTTACAAATAAATTTTTAGAAGAGCCTCGGCACCTGGTTTCTTGGCCTTCTTTGGTCTGACAGGTCCTATGTTACGGATGAGGGCATACAAGTAAACGGTGTGTTCATCATACTTATTGTATGAATCTTGACAAAAGATGGGTGTAAGGAACATTTATAGAACATTTTTAATCCAACATGTCTTTTCGTTAAAAACGAGATACTTTTCTTTAATCTAATGGTAACTGTCGGTGTGGAGAGCTACTTACTTATTTTGGCTACAGGAATCATCTGCAGACAGTCTCAATGGGTATGCGAAAAGCATAAGGGAAGGGAGAGGGGTCACATTATTATTGGACCTTGAGTAGGGGCGGCTAAAATATTTTTTTTCAGGATCTCGAAGGGAGGGTCATCGAAAATATGGTGGTCATATCTTCATTTCCTCCCCCCCCCCCCGGCCATAAATCATGACCGGACCCTTATGACGGGATAGAACAAATTGTGTGAAAATAACATGGCCCGAAAATGTTTGTGTGTGTGTGTGGGGGGGGGGGGTGACAACCCAACCACTAATCCAAGCCGAAAGTATGGGAGTACCATTTTTAAACCAGGTGGGGGGGGGGGAATTTGATATTAGGGGGGGGGGGTGTAACTCCTTACTGGACCAGGGTGGGATAGGCACCACTGGTGAAAACAAAACAATAATGAGCCATTGTTAGGC
>JAHWFP010100971.1:0-21101 GCA_023313725.1 Lithobius niger | reverse complement strand
TAATCCGTGACAATAAGAAAGAATTCCTCCTGACAAAACGATTTTCCGTGTCGCTGCTGAACTCGCAGTACTGACTATTTTGGTTGCTAATTTTTGGAATTTCAGATGATTTCGAGCTTAAGGCTGCGAGAATGCAAAGCAAGATCATTGAATAAACGCGCCCTAAAAGAGTCACCCTAAAATTATTCGTGTTTGAATGGAAATTGTAATACCCTGTTTTCGGTATTTATGCTACAAAAAAAAATTGTTTCGAAAATTTCAAATCAAATCAAATTCTTAGTTAAATCGTTTTATTTTAGCTTCGACCATTAGCAATAATTTCTTCTTTTTGGGCAGCTAAAAGTCATTTCATCCTTAAAATGGCTTTTTAAACAAAAAGTAGCACTTTCAAACTTCCTAACACGCTCAGTTTGGATTAATTTTCCTACCGTGTCGATAATCAATACATTGCGAACATTTTTATTTAAACACTTTCCTGAATTTCAAATTATTTTTGTTGTTGTGGTTGATACCAAAATTATATTTGCAAAGATCTCGCGAAATGAAAACCGATCATCATTCACAAATTTCCCGTCTAGCATATTATTTTGATTTAATGTAAACCGATTTAAAAAAAAAAGGACTGCAACTGCCTCTTTAAAAAAAATAACTGCCTGTACGGTGGAACATTACGGTGATTTAATTTTTTGTTATTTAGAATTCAAACAAGTATAGGTTAAAGGAAGAAAATGCTAGTTACTGCAATTGCCAAACGTCTTTATTGAGAAAATGCTTCTTTTCCAACCCCATAGGCTCTTTTGCCTGTTTCGGTGGGATTAATGACACGTGGATTATTTTAAGAGAATTCGTGTACCTACTTACGTCTGGTGCGAGGTGACAGTGGGCATAAGGACGCGTGTCGGCAACGACTCGCATTGGCATTCTCGCAGCTAGAATTTAAACGCGATGACAAAAGTGTCGTTGCCATGGTAACGGCGCTACTTGAATTGTCTAAATCCGACATCGTTTGAGTAAATAGTTGCAGTCTTATAATGTGTGACAATAAGATAAACAACACCTCCTGACGAAACAATTTTTCCAATCCCTTCCGAGTTCATATTATAGCTCGTTTCGTTCCAAGCCGGCAGAGCTAAAACAGCCGCCATGTTGGAATTTTAGATAATTTTGTAGCTTCTAGGTGCGAGAAAGACGATTCGTTGTGTAAACGGGCGCCCTAAAAGCGGCTAATCTTAAGCGAATTTTTTTTTGACTCTGTGGCTGTTTAGTGTCCGATCAGTTCTCTGTAGCTCTTAAAGACGTCCTGTCACATTTTCAACTCCTATAGATGCAGCCGCGTAAAATCTTCGCGCAATATAAAGAAAATGACGGTAAATTAAAACTGGAACACAACACTATTCCCAGCAGCGCCGCGATTTTCATAACTAAAACGGGATCACGCGACCCACATCAGCCCATTGGATAACGGAGAATCTGGAACGTGGATGCTGTGTATAGAATATGGGCAGCCAACGCTATCGAAATGGTGAGCACTCCAGATTTTTTAACTCCAGATTTTCTCCATCCACACCTTGCCTACTGCTTTTTTTCTAAGTCTTTTGTAGCCCTTCAAGTTGTCCGTGTAGTTACTGTTAGCTTAAATTTAAGGCCAGATTGGTAAAGTATGGGTGCAAGTGAGCCCGTGTTGGCGTGACCTTCCTTCCACATCCTTCCTAAGAATGACACCGGGGCTCAATTGCGCCGTTAAACGAACTGAACAATTGATCTCCAACGCATTTATTGCGACTTTTTCGGCTTAGTCTTAACGGCCGAGATTTAATTCCCTGAATCTTAACTTTCTGGCTTAGTCTTAACGGCCGTCTTAGTCTTAGTCTTAACTTTTTCGGCTAAGCTTTAACGGCCGAGATTTAATTTCCTGAATTTTAACTTTCCTGCTTAGTTTTAACGGCCGGCTTGGTCTTAGTTTTAGTCTTAGTCTTAACTTTTTCCACTTAGGCTTAGTCTTAACGGCTGAGATTTAAATTCCCTCAATCTTAACTTTCCGGCTGCAAATGTAAAATTGTGCGTGCCCCTTCTTAGTAATTTACAACTTAAATATTTTTACCAACACTTTTGAAATGGCTTTGAAAAGCTCTCATCGTTGCCATACCTCCCCTCCCCTGTAGGCACACAACACGGCACCACCCTTAGGTATCAACGGGTCGACGCCAGGAATTATAACTTCAAAATGATATTAGGGTCTGATGTGTAGCCAGCAATTGGAAGGTGGCACTTAGTTTGAAATCCAATATGTCAGGGAATAATTGCAAGTGGGGGACTAGATCTGATTCAGCTGCCACTTGGACGTCTGAGATTGCTTTTCACGGCGGCGGACGACGGAACGGGGTGAGCGAGCGTTTCATTTGGCAGGTGGCAGCAAACCAGCTGATGGATGTCGCGTACCTACAAATTGCTCTCAATCTAGAAGGACGGCTCTTAAAGGGCGATTCTCCGAACTAGGACGTGTGGATTACAAAAAACTCGCTGACCCCCGCCCGGGGCCGAACCCTGGGGGGGGGGGGGTTCAAAAGGGAGATTCGCTGCCTCTATAAGATGTTGAAGGCTTATTCGACAAATAGGCCAATTCACTTTTTGCATAGCTGAAGTCACTTTTTTGCATACCTTGACTATCCGGGAGACGTATTTTATTTATAAAAAATAAGTATCTAGTATGAAAAACTGAAAGATTTACTTTACTCTTCTTCTTACATTCAAGATTCTGAGGGGGCAAATCTCGCTTGACTTACCGTTTTTCGACCTGGCAGACAGGCACCATTACACAAGGGGACATCCTTGTAACTTGCAGTTCAGGGTTCTCATCTTGACTGCCGAAAAAAATTTCTTTTCCATTCGCGTCATCCCTATTTGGAATCCTCTCAGCACAGAAACAGTGTACATCTTGGGTTCCGCAGGATGTTCAGTGGGCAGTACCTTCACACTTTCCTCAAGAGACCAAATTAGTTTACCATTTTATATTGGCTGAAAGCAGTGACATCTACAAATAGATTCCGGTGTCAGTGGTCCACCCCCCCCCCCCCCTTTTCAGGAAACCTTCCACTTAACCGTGGTAATGTTTTTATTATTATATTACTAGAGGAAGCCCGTGCTATGCACGGGGCCGGTCATGAATTAAGTTTACGGACACATTTCCCGGGACATTTTCCCGGCACTGTTCCCGATGACTTGCCAGATTGATCGACTAGTCATGCCTGCCTCCTCTTCCAATGCAGGTAGAATGGGAGAGCGCATTTACAATGCGGGCGTGAGGAGGGGAGAAGTGATTGTTCGGCCGGACGACTTATCAGACTGAACCTTTATTGAGTTGATCGACCACTCATGCCTTCCTCCTGTTTCCATGCAAGTAGAGTGGGAGAGTGCATTCTCAATGCGGGAGTGAGTAGGGAAGAAGTGGTTTTCCTTTTAGCCTTCCCTTTTGCTTTGGCCTTCCTTTTAGCATGCATCCAGGATTATAACGTAGATTATTAAATTTTTTTTATGCGTATAATGCAGTCAGCAAAACTGGACCATAAAAATGTTTCCAACGGCACTTTACAAGGCCAGAAAATGCCGGAAAATAGCAAAAAATGTGTCAGTTCCAGAGCTCGGCTCCGGACCCCACTGGGGGAGCTCACAGCTGTTATTGGTTTCTCCCTTCACACCATTCGGTTAAGTGGCTAGTGTTGCCACCTCAGTACAAAACACTAGTTAAGCCACTGAGCCCGTGGGTGGTGTTGAATGGACGGTTTGCAACACTGGTTAAGTATGGTAGCTCATGTGTATGTCCATGATTGACCGAAATAAGTTTCTTCAAATTGTTGCGCATACTGGGTAGAAAACGCTCGTTCGCTTCGCTCGCTCAAACAGCGCGCTCAAATCCCCCCCCCCCCCCCAACACTGCTAATGATCCCCTTTTTGTAATGATCGCTTCCATTATATATATTGCTCCATGTTCACGTTCATGATGCTGGCAGAACTATCAGCGCATCACGTGACTCAAATTACGCGGCCCCCCCCCCGGGGGGGGGGGCGGGGGGGGGGGAGGGGGGGGGGGGGGAGTTGGGGGGGGGCATGTTCGGGTTGGGGGAAACGTTTTTTTTTTTTAAGCGGGGTCGCGAAGCTGCCCCTTCGAGAAGTACGCTACCCTGAAACGCTTTCCCGCAATGCAATCCCTCCAACCAGACGCAAGGCTGCTGGATGTGTACTTTTTATTTTATGCATGTGTAAGTGATTCGACATTTTTTAAACTTGTCATTTGTCTGTGGATGACGTTTCGGGCAAAATTTGCAATGAGTTAAATTGCGTACGTTTCACGCTTTTTCCCAGAAATGACAAAATTCGAGTCGAAAAATCCCATCACCGACAAAAAAAATTGGTAGCATTACCAGGCCTTCGCTAATAACAACTCTTTATCGTTTGATAACCTTACTTCATGTGAATATGTCATAGGCGTTCCCGTCCTTATAGTAAACAGCGATGCGCACTACTTATGTTAATTTCATGGTCGGGCATCAGCTGAAAACAAGTTTTTTTCTTAGGATAGCTGCTGAATTCAATGAAACGTGCCAGTCAGGGGCGTCTTATGGGCCGGTCGAGTCGGGGCGGGGGTGGCGCCAAAATTCAAAAATAGGGGTGAACAATTCAATAAAAATGGTAAAAGTTATCCGCCTTGTGTTGATCCTCGTTGAATTTTCCGTAGTTATCAATTGCGGGGAGAGGGGGAGCAGGTAAGACAGAAGCAAAAATGAGCTCAAAAGTTGCATCAAAACTGAATAAAATGTTAATATTAAGTAAAAAAAAAAAAGTAGCCCTTGCACTTTGGTATGCCGCTGGAATTTCCTTGGTTATAGATGACGATAGGGGGTGAAGGGACACCAAAAATAGGGGTGCTAATGCCAAGGGTGCCACCAAAAGCGATTCCTCCCGGTCACAAAATTTAGCTTGGATCCCCCCGGCGCTAGTTGTGTGGTGGTAGTGCACTTATCGAAGCGAAATGTGTAAGCAATTATTGCCATTTTAAGAATGTCGAAATATATTGGATCTAGCAAGAAAAAATGGATGTAGGACACATAGGCACCGGACATATTTTATTTTTAAATTGGGATAGATTGCCTTGTTTTAAATCTGGGACATTTAGTCGTGTGGACCGTTGAGGGACTTTTTGCATTTTTCCCCGAAATTTTTTTGTGGTGAATTAATGTTCCAAATTACGCAGCCTCACTTGTGCTGCCGCGCTCGCTGCGGCTAACACGTAACCTCAGAGATGGTAGTGTAATAAAGACACCGACAATCTTTAGCAGTTTAGAACGCTAGGAACATTTTATAACAACTTTTTGGTCCCCCACCCCCCAATTTGAGGGCAGTCCATCCCAATTAAAAGAATTTTTATTTTTACTTGGTGCCTATTTGTCCGGGTTCCTATTTGCCCGAGTGCCTATTTGTCCAGTGCCTAAATTGGGGTGCCTAAGTGTCTGGTGTCTAATTGTCCGGTGCTTATATGTGTCCGCGTACCGAAAAAAAAAATTTCCTTTAGACACGAAAAGGACCGCTGGCTGACGAGGAAGGCGGTCGCGAAGACTTAGGAATGGTGACTTCGACCGTCTTAGGAAATCTGGAAGGGGAATTTCAGATGGATCCAGAGTTTCAGTATTACTTGAATGCAATTTTAAATTTGTGTTGAATACAAACGAAAACCCTACAAACGAAAAGTTATGTGAAATTTTTGCATTGCTATACCATGTTCAATCCTGATTGGGGTGCGGGAAGGGGGTTTTCCAATTTTTTTTGGTGGGGAGGGGGCGGAGGAAGCGCGTGATGGGAGGCAAATAAAACAGTAGCGCTATTTGCTTGGTGTTTCCAGCTTCATCACAACGGCGAAGTTTTAATTTTAATTAAATTTTAAATTAAAATTAAATTAAATTAAAATTAATTAAAATTTTAATTAATTTTAATTTTAATTAATTTAATTTAATTTTAATCGCTGTTGACCGAGTCTCCCGAGTCCTGATCGTTTTTGCCAACAACCTACCACCCGTATATCCTCCACACGTGTTTGCGCTAATTTTGTAACTTTTTAAGAAATTCTCGGGTGAGTCATTAAATTCTAGTTATGTGACTTGAGTGAGGTTTTTAGATGTGCTTAGCTAGCAACTGTAAGGCTTCTCCCGCACATTTCCGTGCATGGGTTTATCTCTCCAACTTATCAGCGGTCAATAAGGCCGCTAACTTAGTGGCTTCATTTCGTGCACGTCAGCTCGAGTGAAAGGCCAAATTTAGAGCTGTCAACATCTGCACGTAATTATTATCAGATTCGAGGCGAAGAACGCTTACCTCAAAAGCAAATTAACATCATATCAGGAAAGTATAAAGAGAGTGGTCCGTTAAGGCAGGAAGGAGTATTGGAGTGGTTTTGAACCCTGGTGCAGCCTTTGTCGAATTACAGTAGCCAACTTAGCTGTCCTTTGTACTACAGTTGCATGCGTCAGATCGTGACGGGTTCGAGCTTGGCCCCATTCCAACACCGTGCATTCGGGTAGAGAATAACCCTGTCACGCGCCTGTGGTCATGTTTGTTGTGGTATGTGAAAGTCGTAGGAATTTCCATCTCAATTATCCCTCTCCGTCCCAAGGTGACCTTAACAGTGAGAGTGACGTCAAATGGAATATTTCCCTTTTTTTCTAATATGGCATTAAAAAAAATCAAATTTCGATGTAGTACTTTTTCATTAAGAAAAGATGGAGCAGGTCGCGTGGTTTATGCTGTCGTTTTAGCTATAACCTAGAAAAAAGTCGTTAAATTTACCAGTGATGTGCACAGGTGGGGGGTTATGACGACCTCCCCCCGACCTTTTCGTAAAATGCCCTTTGTGAAACAAAAATGGTCTTTTTGTACCGACATCTGCTGGTGCGGTGGTGCCCTAGTTCTGAGAAAGGGCCTAAAAGCCTGAGAAGGGCAAAAAAAAAAAGGCTGAAATCGGCAAAAAAAACAAAGAAAGAGGCAGAAAAGGGTAAAGAAAGAGGGGGAAAAAAAGTTCCCAGGAAAAATGTCCACTAAAACGTATTGTGCCCTTCTACTAGCGTTGCCCCTGCCCTCTCGGGGATCTGCACGATACTGAATTTTTCAGCACCTTAAACTTTCCTTTCTACGATTCGCCATTGAGCATTCCATTTTTGCAGTTGAGCCTCCATCTTAAAAGAAAAGCTACCCTTTAATCTCGCCTGACGTACACGTAATGATTACTTCCACCAACCCATTGACAAGAGGGCGCGGGTGTGCAAATAAACTGTTCTGCTCCGTCGGCATCGCAGCGCAGCGATTCCCATCGCAGCACGAAATTGCTGCCGGAAGCCAGTAATCCCGTGGTGTTGTGACCTCACTGGCAGTCCAATACCAGAGACACGGCCGTCATAATACAGTTGGGTCTGGGGGTAGAGATTTTGGGGGCGAAGAATAGACTGGAAGTCTCTGCAGATTGCACGCTGACGGATGGTGGGAGCCTTGCTCAATTATTAACTCGGGGACAAGAAAGAAAATTTGTTTGTCACGCGATGCTTTTCAGTAGTTTTATTGAATCCGGCGGGGGAGTGGCCGCCCCTGTCGTTTTGCCGATTTCCCCACCACGCCATGAGATGTTGTATAGAATTAAACGCAAACAGGAACTTAAATAATAATGAAAACAAGTCGTTATTAAAGAGGAGCGCTTTTAAAGTCGGCTCTAGTTGCGTTGGTGATAAATGGGGTTCGCGATAAGCTTGAGACTTGGGCTTGAATGCGTGTTGTTTACAGTGTTATGGATGTTATGTGCGTGGAATTGCTTGTCCCCACTGACCTAAACATCAGATACGCGTACAGATACTCGCTAAAGTGCCTGTTTTTATGTTAATAGACGAAACAAAAGTTTTCCATAATCATTACTCAAGGCGTGCACAGCCACGGCCCTGCTCATGGTCGCTATGTCTTCTTTTCATTCGTTGACGGTATAATACACAAACAAGGCTACTGGGATTGAAGCTGCTTCCTCGTGGACTAAAGCGTGACACTCAGTTGGCCTTGCTAACGCGTGAAGCGTTAGTGAAACCGGTTGAGAGAGGGCGCCGTCTGTCTTTACATTCTAAATTACGATCGTATACCGATATCTATCTTGAGGTCGCAGTTTCTGAAATCGAATACGGTTAAAATGAAATGTCTTAGACGTTAACGGAAAAACTTATGGCCATTGTTTTAATAACAACATAACATAACATATAGAATGACGGCCAGAAGAAATACTTATGCTTGGCCCAGCAGGCGAAAAAAATCTGCTATAAACGTTATCACGTTTATCAAAATGTCTCTTGAAGTAACAGATGCAGCCGTCACGACATGTTCCGAAAGGCAGTTCCAAACAGAAATGGCTCTAAACCAGATGAAGAACTTTCCACAGTTGGTTCTAACCCTTGGTTTTAGTTAGGTTTAGCAATCACCTCTCGTTTTACGCGTATCGTTCTTCATGTTGAAGTGTTCTCTGAAAGAGCGAGGCAAGTCATTATTTAAGTGTTTAAGCAGAACAAAGCATATTTCCATGGACTCTTTGCTCTTCCAGAGAGGTAAGTTGGATTTGTTAACAGCAAGGCAAGTTAGGAATACCTGCAAGAAATTTTGTTGCTGACGTTTGTTGGTATTTGCTGATGATTGGTTGGATTAACTTGGCGAAAATTTGGTCAGTATAGATATTACCTACTCTGAAAGGTGGAGCACTCTAAACTTAGCGGCGCTTTTACCACTTTTGTTTTGTTTTTTAAACGATATTTAATATTAACCCAGGTGGTTCGGCTTTTCGCCTCGTAATTACTAAAAAAATAAAGAAAATTGAGCAATACTTCAAACAATATACCGCTAAACAGTTTTTTTTTTAAATGTGAACTCTGCTTAAAACAAAGCCTGCTTAAAACAAAGCCTGCTTAAAACAAAGCTTGTTATGGGCTACCGCCACTTTTTCGCCGTTTCATGTCATAACGGCAAACGCTAATTCAATCCTATTTATTAATACTTCAAACGTTAAAACGAAATTATTAAACAAAATCGAACTCGTTTGATGCTTAAGGTAAGGTTTGACTGATCCGAAGTCAAAATAGCAAAGGATCACAAATAAACTTTCCTGTAAGGTTTCATTTGACGCAGTGTTCCTGTATTATTTAGTCCACGTGAAACCTTACTGCTGTATTCTCATGTTTTTACAGTTTTTAATTTAGAACATGATAGGTCAGATATAGGTGCATTCTACTTGGCTAAACGCCATCGCTGAAAATCGTAAAATTCATAGTTTTTGCGTGTTTAGTACAAACCTACTGGTTAAGTAATTCAGGGTTCGTGCGACTCCTTGAAAACCTGGAAATGTCGTTGAAAATAAAAATGAAATACCAGAGCTGAAGTCTTGACTCTGAAATTTTGAAAAGTGGTGTATGCATCAATAGGTTGAACGGAAAGGAGACGACTTGACTTGAATAATGCTGAAAGATTTAGTCCCGAAAGTAGGCGAGTGTGTAGCCTATACTATACACTCTTATTATTCTTACAATAATTTTGAAAGTTGGGATGTGGTTTTAATTTTATTTACGTGTCTAATGGTTGAATACAGCAGCAAGGTTTCATGTGGACTAAACAGTAAAGGAACACTGCGGTATATGAAACCTTACAGGAAAGTTTATTTGTGATCCTTTCGTATTTTGACTTCGAATCAGTTAAACCTTACCTTAGACATCAAACGAGTTCTTTTTTGTTTACTAATCTATATATAAAATACGCTTAGGTTGGGCAAGCAAATAATCATCATTATCATTATGCACTACAATGAAAGAGGGTATATAATGAAAGAGAGCGAGCGACCGACAATGTCAAACAAACGGATGTGGCCTGTAACAATCGAAATATTGCTTTAATAATGCTAGCTCTTAGAGCCGACTTGAAGAGTTTCAAAGTTGGTTGAGTAACAATCACTGCATGCACGACCGTTGTTGGGTTTATTGGGCTTGGTATCAGAACGTAGAAACGTCCTCCATTGAAAATAGACATTTACTTCCATAACACAAATCAGCAGGGGTTAAAAGGGAGGGGGAGCAGGGAAGGGGATATTCAGACCACACAATAGGAGAATCCGGGGCCCACTACAGTGTTACGCCCAGGTATGCGGGAACCGGCTAGACCGGCGTATGTTACGCCGGAGGTAGAGCTAGTTTGTGATAATTTGACATACCAAGTTGGTTCGCACAGAATTTCGCTCGCTTCGCTCGCCCATTCAGTGCAGGTCTATCTTTTGAAAGTTGGTTTGTCCGTACCACTCTTCAGCAGCTTTGTCTTTTATTTGTAATACAGGACGGCAAGCAATATGCGCAACGGACATTTTAGCTTTAACACGGAAGGGTAACGTCAAACCATAATATAAACCAATTCGTAATAACAATAGTGCTTCCTCTTCACGTTTATAGAAAGTGCAGGTGAATTGTTGGCTCACCAGCGTTGTTAGGATTTGTTTAATCTTCAGTCTACGTGTGGCCTTTGCTGATTGGCATTGTTGCATAAAAACCATGTTTAATACGAATTCACTTCTTGCATGAAATCCATAATACGAATTCACTTCTTCTCTCCTTTCCTTTTAACGGTATCAATGGCCTGCCCTTCCGTAACCCCACTCCCACTTTTGATGAGAGTAAACCTTATTATTATTATTATTAAAACAATGTAAAACAATAAAACGGATCGTTCAGGGCCCCGTAACTCCGGAATGACACGACAAATTGAAAGTTCTATTTCCATAAAGGGCACATCTGCGGGAGTGGATCTTTCAAATGAGGTAAGAAAGACAACTGGTTTAGTCTTTTGAGACCATTGTTGAAAAGTGTCCAAATAAGTCCACCACCACCATCGTATAAGACAAAAATGACACTCGCCATCTCCAGATCTCCAATGTGACAAATCGTAAATTAATAAAAGTTGGTACAAGTTGGTACACGTGTTGGCTAAGTCACACAAAGCTTATATTCCAAATTTCAGTGAAAAATGTTGACAGACGGCGGAAAAATTAAGCAACGAAATTTCGGCTTTTAACATGGGAGACCGAGGTCAAACCTTACTTAAAAATGGCCTTGTACTTGATTTTCTAATTTGTCATTTAACTTGCAACAATTTTTCGGTGGAATTAACTTGGTGTTGGGTGTCACGAATTCAAAAGGGCGAAAACTTGGCGGGAATCTTTAACAAGTTTTGTTTTGGACGATTTAAAATGAAAGGCAAACTAACACAGCTTACACAATTTTCTCGCGCTAATTTAATACTCTCATTAAATGATAATTGGATTGCGTTAAAACAGTTCCATGAATTTTAAACCCGACTCATTAAACGGGATCGTCATCATTGGACCATAAATATTCCGCAGATAATTTTATGTAGAATTTATGCCTCTAGGCTGCACTTAAAATTATTGGTTTACCATCCGCCGTTTGTTTAGGGCAACCTCAAATGCGCTTAAAAGTCGCTTAAATATTCTGGACATTACGTACCACCATTCAGTGCTGTTCAAAATCGAACCTCATGTAAGATTCAAGAAAATATTGGTTAGTCATATTGTGCATGCTGGTGCGATTTAAATTCGTGTGCATTTTATTGTTCTTGATCTGCCACACACTCATCGAAAGAGGTCTAAAATGTGCGCTCGTTAGTGATCAAACGTTCCCGCTGTAGTTTTAAAAGATGGTGCTGCTACATTCGTTGGTATGTTGACAGCATGTTGAGTTGTTGAGTTTATTTCGGTACTGTTTACAAAGCAATAATTGGCAAAAGACGATGACACTGACACTGACAAACTGGCTTGTATTTCTTGTCTTGATTAAGATTATTATGATGTTGCATGTGCTTGCAGTTAGCATACTTATTCGGAAAAAGTCAAAAATATTCAAATTAGAAAAAAAGTGTTCTAAAAATTATGTTGTAAGTTTGTAGTAAATATATTTGATGATGACTCACTTTGTCGCCTACTCAGAGACCATACGACCATATGGACGGTGTGCAAAGCCTTTGAGAGAAGCTAAGCGCTACTTCATATGCGTGCCTTGTTTACACGGTGCGACGTTTGATTTGCTCGCTTTACTGGGAACAGACGTCGCGCCTCCGGCTATACATCGTTCTTGTAATATTCGTTTAAAATTTCTTTCGAATCAGGCCACGCAATACCAAATGGTCGTGGTTAAGACAGGCCAGAATTTCTCTTCGGTTCCACTCCACCCCGCCTCCCCCCTCCACGTGCGTCATTCGGCCTCAGATAAAAAAAAATATTACTGCCAAATTTTGTTCGAATTGAATTGCGTGTTTGGCCATAATTCGGGCAAAAAAAAAAAAACACCAAGAGACATACCGTACATAACGTCAAATGTTCGGTCAGCACTAGAACACGAGGTAGGCCTATTATTGTCAGAATGGATCTGAATGGATGCGACAAGAATATTAAATGTGGCTGAACAATCGGTTGAGATTGTATTGGAAAGACTTGGAAAGACAATGCAGTCCCTGGCGAGACTAACTGAAGGGAAGTATCCAGCATTCAAGGCCCGCCCAGATATGGCAGTTGGTCATATTGGCATTCTTGCGTTGGGTGTAGGATATGTCCTTCATGCTTCCGGACAAATCCAAGACGGTGGTGACGTGGATCATGGTGATTGCTGGAAATCGAAAAGAAACCGAAAACCAAGATTTTGTTGATGTGCTGGCAGGAGCTGGTCACGTGGCTCATACCGCCAGTTCCGCTTTTGTCCTACAGTTGACGGGTTGGTGGTAAAGCGGAGAGGTCTAATCGGTGTATGATCGTGGTGTTTGAACGACAAGTGCAGCAAGTGAGTTATTCCGAACTTCAGTAAAAGTTATTTTATTTGGCCAAGCTTAGACCACACTTAGCACTATTCATTACAGGCCTTCATAACGCTGAATCAAGTAAAATCACTCCGGAAGAAACCGCTGAAATTCACTATCCGAATTTTACAATGCCAGCCATTCCTGCTGAGCGAATAATGGCGTCTTCCTAGCACATGAAACTATGAAACTGGCAATTCTTAACTGCCCGACGTCACCGGACTTCATAACGCTGAATCAAGCAAAATCTTGCTAAAGAAACCAGTCACTATCCGAATGTTTTTGTTTGTTATTACTGCTGAGTGATCAATGGGGTCTTTCTGGCACGTAAGACTGGCTTTTCTGAAATAGCTGTTGCGAGACTAGTTAGCTGTTGCAGTGGAAGACAGTGTAAGGCACTGTAGCTAACTAACTCTTAATTCAGTCTTAGTGGAATTGATTTGAACGTAAGACAATTCCAGGCACTGAACTAACTGAACTGATTTTATTATTGTCCAACTGTTGGCAGTGACTTGAAATGGACTTGGCTTGGACATTCATTGAAAAAATAAAATAACTTTGTAGCAACTGACTCAATAGCAATCAATTCAGCACATGTTCCGTACAGGTTGGCTTTAACTTGCTAATTCATTCATTGTAATAAATTTGATTTTTAAAACCCTTGTTTTGACGTGATTTGATAGACTTGAATTATGACCGGAATTGTAAAGAACTGACCAAATCCGCAGAAGGTCAAATCAATTCGACTCGTTTTTTTTTTTTTTTTTTATGATTATGGTCAATGGCGTAGCCAAGGGTGTGTTGTGCAAAGATAGGCAATATGGACACCCTGCTATTTTTGACCTAGCCTTAAAATCAAATTAGTCAAAGCACTTTTTGAAAATGATTTTAACTGTCGATTGTTAGTGCTGCTTAAAATTTATGATGATAAAAACTAGCATATGGGATAAGGGTGAGATTACGACTGGTTTTAAAATTAAGTCTGAAAATAATAATAGAAATTTTAAAATTAAGTGTGAAAATAGTAATAGAAAAAAGAAAGCAGTTACCCCGGCAACATTTGTCTTAATATGCCCATCGCACCTTAAGTCCATCCACATCTTGCCCTTTGTCCTGGATACCTCCCTATATGATACTCATGAACAGCTTATCTTATACAAAGGCTTCTCTAAACAAACCCTCTACCTGGTGGAAAAATGCATTCGAACCACGGTAAATGCATGGGATTTTACTGTTACTCCAATTCTTGTACTATTTGTTGAAATTGTGCTCGTAATTCTCACTGCCAATTTCGAGGTTCGTTTCAAGTTTTTGTGAGAACCACTAAGTTTCTACTGACGCCATTGATCAAGTGACCTAAACTCTTGCCTAGCCCTACTTTCCACAGTGCTTTTACCTTTCACACAAGCCTAAAATCGAGCGTCACACATCGGAAACAGATTCTTAACATACATGAAAAAAAAAAATACTAGAATGCTGTATTAACACAATTCGAGGTTCGATTCACCTTTTAGAATCACAGGCTTATGTCGGTTATTCACAATCAAGAAATTCTGCTGATTGTCTACTTTCAACGTTGTTTTGTTTTAATTTGGTGACTTACATGGCATAGACAAAGCCACAGCTGTGCTGGCGACATGCATGGAAAAACAAACAAAAAATTCAAAATAACTCTTGTGTCAAATTTGAGGTTTCTGTTGCCCTCGCAAACCATATTTTGGGCTCGTTCGTTTTAATCTGGGCGTTAGCAGGGAAGGAAAGAAAGCTGGCGCACTTGCCACTAACTCCACCTGTCGGAATGAAAGAAATTGTTGGGGTTGTAATTAGGGTTAACAAAACAGTCCATTACAAAGCAATCTGCGTCAGGTAATTTAATACGCGTCAATTTCACAATACCTTACTCAAATTCCTGCAAATATCACAACTGTAGCTGTAATTTACCAGGAAATAGATGGGATTCACGTTAAATTAGGTGGATTTCAATGAAATCGTTCAACACACTATTTCCTTAATTAGCGGGGATTAAACTGGAGCTAGGATTGGATCAACCGAAAGTCAAAAATTAGAATCGATTTGTCAGAATGAACTAAGTGATTGGATCAAAGTCATTGTAGGTAAATGGCATTGATGTAATTGACCCTAATCAAATCAAATGGAATTGCGCTCATCTGATCGAGACGTTTGTTAACAAGTTGGATAGACAGACAAACAGGGAAAAAGAAAAAATGTGGGAAAAAAGGAAAAATCTCCGACTTAAAGATCTAGTATGCCCTCCCACAGCGCCAACAAAATGGAAATGATGACTCCTGTTATCCTGTTGTGGTTTCAACCGTTCAACCACTTACAAATCGGCTAAAAATTCTTGTTTTAAGATTTAAGCAACTTTTTGTGTTGTGTAATTATGTGTCTTATCTTATTACATAGAATCAACTGGGCCATTTCTACTGCAGCATTATTCGCAGCATTATCTGCTGCAATATCCGCATTACTTTACAGAAAACGCCCCATGCCGTGGCTGTTGTGAAGTGTTCTTAACTGTGTAAGTCATGGAAAATGCGCCTTGACGTGTTTTAGGGCCAAACGCCTCTTCGGTAATGTTGCATTGGTCATCACTTTGACTTCGTATGGGCCTGTCACTGAAATTCACGTGATATGTGTAGCTATCGGAGAGTTCACTGTGGGACGCATAAGAAAAATAAACTTCCACAAATGCGTCAGGAGACTGGAAGGTGCTAACCGCTGGTGCCATTTCAAATTTGATTTGTGTTTGGAACTTCAGATGTGTGACTCGGATTTATATATTGGGGTTAATCGCCCTGCCAAATTCAGGGTGTTTTAAGAAGTTGAAAAGCAACTCTGGTTCGGAATCAAATCTGGTAGGGTTGTGGTAACGGTTTTGAGATTCAGGGAGTTGGAGGTCGAGTTACTCGGCATTAATTTCCAGTGTTATCGTCTTATCGTTGTGCTGTGTCGTCATGATACGATATGACGAAAAGTCGAATGTGGCAGGCAGAATGATTCATAAACTAGTTTTTATTGTCTCTCTGCTTGTCGTCTGGGCGGGCATCATCAGCAGTAACTCCACTTAAAGATTACAGTTCCTTCCTTAAACCATTTAACTGCCATCGTAAGAGAACCTGGGGCTTGGCAAAACGGGTCGGTCAGTGGAGTTTTTGCGTATTATATATCGCCAACCAGAGAGGGACAATGTGCTGTGCACTGGAGCATGTCGGGTCGAGTGACGTTTCTTGTGATGCCCTGCCCCCGTCTGTACAGTTCGATGGTCGACCCCTGGTGGCAGCCATACGAGAAACGGACGCAACCGCAGTCCGACAGTCGCCACAAGTTAGCGCGATTCTAAACCAGGCCTCCGTCTTAAAATTAGAAGTTTCGAATAGGAAAAAACCGAGACTAACGTAACCGAAATCAATTTAAACTCCCAATTTCGCGTGTCATTTTTTTTATTAAGGAATAATTGGGCTTTTTTAGGACGTTTAAAAATTAGATTCGGGTTTTGAGTTGCGCTGGCTAGTGTCGGACCCGGACGCAACCGCACGCCGTATGGGAAGGAACGAAACCAACCGCAGAGCAGCAGAGCGCGAGGCCGCGCGATTTTAAGTCCCCTCGTAAATCATGAGTGGCGCTGTTTTCCTTTCGGCGTGAAGCTCTTTGGGGGAAACGAACGGAAACTATCATAAAATTGATCTCGTCGGCTTCATACCGCAAACCTGACCTTCCTCATTTTCTTTCACCCGGCCCAATGTTGCTTTTTTTTTTCCCCATTTTTTTTCCGTGTCGCTTTTTTTTCCTGCCCTCTCCCGTTCCGTGTTTTTATTTTCGAGTTTTTGTTTGTTTTTATCTTCTATTTTTTTCTTCACTGTCGTTTTATTTTTCTTCGTCGTCTTGCGCGTTTCACCTCTTGGGATTGTCTATCCGCCACCCCTCGGACGGAATGCTAATGCATTTTAATGTGGGCATCTCCTCTCTCTCGAGCCGACGGGCGTACGAGTGTCTTTTTAAAGCTAAACGGGTTAAATGTCTAGACGGTAATAGATGTTAGCAGTGGCGTGAAAGAGCACATAACAGCAATAAATAAGTGTTGCACCAGAGGAAATGGAACCAGACATGGTCTGCTGGCAGAATTTAAAACCATTAATGCGAAACATTTAACAACTGTTAGGGTATATTTTGGCACCGAAATGTCGTTGGAAGCTAGTTTTAAAGGGGGATTGCCACCTAGGACGATGTATGGTAAACTGCGTTTACCGGACAATCAGATTCACGACAGAAGGCGCAGCCAGCATCGATACGTCCGCTTTGAGATTATGGGATGGCAGCCGCCACGATGATTTTCATGGGGTACATAATGTTGGAGAAACGCGAGTCTGACGAATACGGTAAAACACGCATGGCTACTGTTACACTGTGATACTCTTTGCAAAATTTATCCTAGCACAGAAAACATTTTGAACTAAGTTTCCCATTCCCATAGGTGTTCGATTTTAGAAATTGCTGTTTGCATAATTTTTAAGACGTACAGCGTTTTCACGTTTGTGGCAACCTGCTCAAGACATGCGTTACCTTCATAGCCCAATTACGACAGAAATTATGAGTTATGGGATGTGTATCCCAGGACGATACATGGTAAACTGCAATATGGTAATCCTACAATATATTTATTTATTTTATTTACAAATTAGTGTAACCCCCCCCCCCCTATAAAAAGCATGACAACAATTTCAGATTAAAACAGCAATTTCACAAGTCTCATTCAGATAAGAGCATATATGGCGGCGCCTACGGTTGTACCCAGTTCTGGTACTCTCCTCTGCTCTCGCCTGAATGGGATTCGTGAAATTGTTGTTTTAATCTGAAATTGTTGTCGTGGTCTTTACAGGAGAGGTTGCATTAATTTTTTTAATAAAACAAATAAATAAATATATTGCAGGGTTGGCCTTCGGCGAATCTGATCGGATCTCACTCAGACGAGAACCGGGTGTTGGCTAGCGCCATGTTAGCGTTATTGACGTCAGCCAAGCGTTGGAAGGAAGGCAGAGTGCGAAGGTTTAAAATGAATTGTTTCTAGTACAGTTGCGACCCCCTGTTGCTACCATATCGCAAGCTGCAGCATCAGCCATTTGCCGCTATCTCGTTCTGTCTACCCCTTACTTTCAACAGGCAAAGGTACAAACAAATCAATTTCTTTTTACACAACAAACAAGCCACGTGCTTCCTTAATTACTGAGTGTAAAGTTGCGGTGCGCCCACGTGCACCAGGAAGCAAGAAGTAAAGTTAAGCCTAACGACGTCACGGGCCCTTTTCTCTATATACCGACCGTTTTGAAACGGAGATTTTGAACCGCTAGATGGGCGCCATCAAGTGACAGTGATATCGTTAACCATGACCGCTTGCTCTCTGGTGCACTGTGGACGCACCAACTTTGTATTCAATAATTAGTAAGGATGCACGTGGCTTGTTTGTCGTGTGAAAAGAAATTTCTTTGCGCATTCCTTCGCTTGTCGAAATCAAGTACTACATAGAACTAAATAATTGTAGACGGCGCTAGATGCGGCAGCTTGTCATTCGGTGAAGAGGCACCTTTAAGCCAAAGAAGTTGACGAAAGTCTATTTCTACGGTAATGTCACCCAAGAAAAGACGTGGATGACATCGTTTGGGTGTTATGCTCATATGCACGTTAATCCAGGGCATTTGGTAATAAAATTAATGATGAAAGGTTTCTTGTTGGTTTTCAAACCATCATTGTTACCGTTTCACTATGACGCGACAAAATCAAGATTGGTGCCATATTGAAATTGTAGACTATTTTATAGCTTCTATCAACCGAAATTGTTTTGCATATTTTAGGCATTTATGCAGTAATCTCGCAACACATTCTCACAGCTACAAAGTAGCTAATGTTCCATTTTATGGCAGAGGTTGTTGCCGTGGTAGCGGTAGCAACACTATCTAAATGGTAGCTTTGCCTTGGTAACAATGCTAGTTAAGTAGAATAGCTAGCTTTGCCTTGGTAACAGCGCTACTTGAATAGCTAGCATTCCATGCTAGTGACGGTGAGCATATCTGGCTACAAACGGCACTACCTTTTTATTAGCGCTTCCCAGGTTGGCCGTTCCTTAATGATTTTCTCCCGGGGACGATTCTTATCAAGACGTGGTAAAAGGTGAAGTTTTCTTCCTGCCTTGCGGCTAATTGGCCTGATACGAAACCTAAATAACTTGGTCGTAAGATCTTGTAGCGACTGTCTTATTGGTTTAGTGCCTTCTACGCTTAAGAGCCGTGCAGGATTTCTTCATATCACTTGTGTACACGTACATTTGTAGAACTCTTCTACCTTTTTCTGGTCCCTGGTTGATTTCTAGCGTATTTAGTTAGCTCCAATGCGTTGTTTGTGAACTCAGCGTCAGTAATGAATTGCGTCGCTTTCAACATACAGTAGCCGAATGTGTATTGTAAGGAGTAGTCTATAGGCGAGCCCAGGCAATAACGCTGACCCCATGTTCAATATCTCGCGCTCAGCACCGCCCACATGTGGTTAGTTGTTGAACAACTGACCACGAATGCTTTCAGAGAGAATCTACCTACCATCAAATTTTGCTGCATAGTTTTTTTTTACCGAATAAACGTATTTAATTACTGTGTAAAGTCTGGAATTAAGGTAACGACTTAACGCAGATTAGCTTTTGTGTCTAGGGTTGTGGAGTTCCGTTATAATTAAAATTTCAAGTTTATAATGATAATAATAACTAAAAATATTAACTTTATTGCAGTAGTAAAGGGGAGAATGTAAGGACGAATTCTGGCCACTAAGAGCGGTTTCAGATGGACACAATACGCGCCACAATCGCAAACGCTATCTTTGGCGATTGTGGCGTAAAAATAGCAGCCAGTGGCAGATCAAGTAAAGTGTATGGGATCTAACTGGAGCTTTCACACGCAGTGGCACGTTTCTGTGTTTGTCGGTAGGTCTTTCTGAGCCAAATCGCGCTGTGTGAAAGGTGCCGTCGATTCAAATGCGATAGTGGCGTCGTTTTTGCAGCGATTGCCATTGCCACGCGTATTGTGGTCCGTCTGTAATCGCCCCAATTCCCGCGCCCAATTAATTACAAGAAAATGTATGGCAATATTTCGCAGTCACAATAACATTGTCAAATCAAAATAAGAGAAAAATAAAGTTTAAAACATGTTCGGGCCTGAATAAGAATTTCTGCAAATTAAATGCTTCAGCCTAGATTTAAAATCCTCAATTGATGGCAACGTAACCAAATCATCAGGAAGGTCATTCCACACCCGCACGACACGATTGGAAAAGAAAAAATGTACGGCAGTCCGTCTTAAAAGAACCAGTTACAAGTTTCAAAGAATCCACCCACACATGTTCGCCCATCGATTCGTAATTTAAAGAAATATGGAAGGATCGAAATTAACTAAGTTGTGGAGTAAGGAAAGGTTAAATACAAGTCTGCCTTTAATCTACGAAGCTCGAGTGAATCCAAGTTAGTCATCTTCAGTCTTTAGGAATATGGTTTATTTTTCAAGCCCCGTAAGGATTTGGTGAAGTGACGTTGTACTGCTTCAAGACGGTCGATGTCACCTAAGAGGTGTGGGGACCACGCTGAACTCTCAAGCTCTAAGATGGGGCGGGTGTACACATTAAAGGCCAAAACCAGGGCGTGCACGTCTCCTGAAGTAAACAATTTCCGTAGCCAAGCAGCCCATTGGTTTGCAGCATTGATGATATGATTACAATGTGTCCCAAATTTTAGGTCAGAGGTGAACCACACACCCAAGTGTTTAACTATTCTAGAATGGGGTAAAGGAGAGTCTACGAAAAAAGTATATGACAGGTTATTATTTTGACTTCCAAAGAGAAAAATGGTACATTTCTTGGTTGCGATAGGCAGTTACCAATCAGCAGACCACGTTAAAAGATCCATTGCAGCAGGAGTAAGTCCCCAGTAGGAGACGCAATGTATCATTTGCGAATAATGCTTAATAATACTAAATACTATTCCACTATTCCATACTTCTTCTTAAACACTAATAAGAATTACCACAGGAGGAACTGGCAAGTTTTCTCCCTTAATGTTACCATGTGGACAATATGGAATCATGTAGATATTGGTCTATAAGGCCTTCTCCTTTGACTGAGTTGTAAGAGTTCAAGTCAAC
>JAHWFP010100969.1:22255-34734 GCA_023313725.1 Lithobius niger | reverse complement strand
CTTGAGTATCTTAAAGGTTTTTTTGTATAATTTAGGCATAATACTCAGCTCTCAACGCAATACGAGCACCAGTTTGTGGGAGGCACGCCTTGAGTACCTTAACGGTGTTTTTTTTTTTTGTATAATTTAGGCGCTACTTAGCTCTTTACGAAATACGAGCACCACGGTAGGCCTTGAGTTTGTGGGCCTTGAGTGCCTTAACCCCCAAGGCCAGGACTGACAGTATACATCTCTTATGAAGGGCGTAAAGTTCCTATCTTATACAAATCTCGTACGGATGTCATAAACTTATTACGTCCGTAGAATTCTCGTATATTTTAGAATTCTCATAGGAGTCTCATAGGATTCTCGCCTGTAACAGATAAATCTTCGTTGCTGTATAGGAAAAAGCATGAGTGAAAGTCAGCTTTTAGTGCAAATTTCTGTTTTGTGCTCCCTCTTGTTTTTAATAATCTAGAATGTAAACTGTGGTCGAAAATTTGTAGAAAATCTTGTAATAAATTCATCAAAATGTATCACAAACTCAGGAGAGACTGACTCGTGGGGTACAGCCATCGCTAATAGAGAAATAGGGGAAGAAGTGGATGGAAAAACTGATCACTCTAGAGAAACACAATAATTCTAGGCCTCAGAACTGGCACTTAAAAGCAATCAAAATTTCTAAAAACTGCTTGGATTCTGTTTCATCGTGGTGTTTACAAACTTTTGAAGTTTTCTGTTGTAGTATCGACTGGCAAACACATTGTTCTTCTTAAACAATTTCTGAAAAAAAGGTTTGGCTTCATCTTGCAGGCCTTGAATGTGTTACAGTCATAGACATCTTTAACAAGAAAGAGATCAAATCAAAAGTTATTGTACTGCCACGAATGATGGATCTTAATCTAAAAGGGTTAAAAGAAAATTTTAAATCAGCCTCGCCATTTTTTCTTTCCCACGTATCTGGGAACTTGTCGATGCAGAGTGATACTTTTTTAATTAGGCCACAGGTAATGTCCTCTTAGTAACCTGAATTAAAAGGTAACAAGGAGATTTACAGCCGTATTCCAGAAATCCACTCAAGTGTGAGTGCGAGAGGGCAAATGTGAGTGCAAACATCTGATGTAAGGGTCAACAATTTTAGTACAGCCACAAACATCCTACCATCTGAAGGTATTTCTGCGTTTTGATAGATGCGTTTTGACCCTTACACTCACATTTAGCCTCACTCACACTTGAGTGGATTTCTGGAATACGCCTGTTTACTCCTCAAACGGTGTAACTTGATTTTGTTAAATCTACATTATTAATGCGGTAAGCAAGCGAGGACTACCAGCAATGCCACATGAGAAACAGCTCGTGAGTAGCTCTTCTGCAATCCGGATAAAGGAAGCTACCGTCGGGTATGCGATGGGTTAGATGGCGAGCTTCATTTAAAATTCCTACTGACAATAATTGTGCTACGAGAGAACTGCTTCTGAAACCCTCAGTAGTCTGCAACACAAGCAACAGAACACGGGCCATTGCACTAAACAAATCCCCTAACTTTACGTATTTCAGTGCGAGAGGGAAGGGAAAAGAACATATTATTTTTGGACCTTAACTGCGGGGAGGGCATCAAGATATTTTCAAGGTCTTGGGAAAGGGTGGGTCATCAAAAATTCAAAGGTCACATTTTCATTTTCACCAGGTCTCCGGCCATAAACAATGACCAGTCTCCTAAATATAAATGTAGAATTTAGTTCACCTTTCATTTGCGAATTTCCCAAATCATTTTTTTTTTAAGCCTTTCCTCTTTTTTTTTTTTTAGAAATCAGCGAAACACTTTGTATAGTGCATACCATATTTGCAGCAAATGTAGAAAAATGTAGCAACTGTTTTTTCCGTAATGTACGAATAGATGCATGGAACCAAAACAGAAAGAAAATGTTAGCTCGCATTGTAGGCAGGGTGTTCACTTTAAAACCAAAAGCACATTTGCGGAATAGACTCGACAATTCCACTTCATATTAGCAACCGTGTAAAAATCTGCCAGCCTACCAGAATCGAGGGGGGGGGGGGGGGTAATGCTGGGCCCACATTAGGTAGGGCCAGTAGACACTGCTTTCAGACGGAGTGTAACGACGCCTAACAGGACCGTAAGCATTCGCTTCCCCGCTCTTGCCGTTAGGCTTCACTACAAAGCAGAAACTACTTTACCTCCCTAACGTGGGACTATAGAATTGGACTCTCCCAATCGCTCATATGCCGGCAGACCTCTAACGAACAATTTTTTCTAGTTTTTTTTTTCGTCGATTACTGGCCAGAAAGTCGGAGAAGTCCATTTCTGTACGTTGCTCACAGTTAACGAACCACAAGGTACAAAAGCTCCACTTTCCGTCCATTACTGTCCGCAGCAGCGCGTCAACGGACCAACGACTTCAAGTTAGGACAACAATGAATGGACTTTAGGACTCGAGAGAATGTTCGCTCCAACAAACGTTGGTCAAAACTAGTTAGGGCTACTCAAAACCAGAATCGTATTTTGAGGGTACGTTTATGCATCAATCTCGTATTTTGAGGGTACGTTTATGCATCAATCTCGTAGCTAGGAGGGTATGTTTATGCATCAATCTCGTAGCTATGAGGGTACGTTTATGCAACAATTTCTCAGCTATGAGGGTGCATTTATGCAACAATCTCGCAGCTATGAGGGTGCGTTTATGCATCAATTTCTCAGCTATGAGGGTGCGTTTAGCAATAATCGCGCACTATGAAGGTGCATATATGCAATCATCGTGCAGCTATGAGGGTGCGTTAGCGACAATCTCGCAGCTATGAGGATGCGTTTAGCATCAATCTCGCAGCTATGAGGGTGCGTTTATGGAACAATCGCGCAGTTATGAGGGTGCGTTTATGCACCAATCGAGCAGCTATGATAGTGCGTTTATGCAACAATCGCGCAGCTAAGAGGGTACGTTTATGCCCCAATCTCGCAGCTATAGGAATAACTTTAAACTAGCCATATCGTTCACTTCGCCGAGTCCATCGGTAGCAATCCATGCGTCATGTAATTTCTTTGATTCCAAGAGCATCACAAAATCGATGTACTGATTATTTCGACGCAAACTAATTGCAGTTATTGTTAACATTTAATCCATCACATTCCTCAGCACGCCTGCATTTCATCAACATCATTCAAAACGTACGATTTGTTCGTTTGGTCGCTCGTTTGTTCTCTCCTCCTCCAGAAGTAAGCCCATCACGAAGGTGACAGTAAATGCAAGATTGTGACAGAAGCGAGAAACTCACTGAAATGGTTTAGTTTACTTGGAGATTGCTCACTTTGGTCGCTCAATCCACGCACTTCCGTGTTTCAAAACGGATTGTTTGACAACCTTTTAAACCCTACAAGTCTGCCTTTTTTCGTGCATCAGTCACTTGAAGCAAAACCAATTTTAAGTTTTATATGTAGTATGGTGCAAAATATGTGGTCCTTTATAAATTTTTTTTTTGCAAGCAAGTTTATTTCTGCATTTGTACTTTGAACCTCTATCTCGAAGTTCATCACACGCGTCTACAATGGCTGGCCCGAAAACAATGAGAATTTTAATTTCCGAATGATTCTGAGATACACATATTGTCGTGTTTCTGTTACTTCGTACTGATGGAAAACATGACGTAATTTTATCAGGCAAAGTTTACTTTGGAAGGTCAAAGTTGGTTCAGGCATAATCTAGACACACGCTAGTTAGGCAACAAACATCACATCCATTCAATTGTCGAGGTTGTAAACCATTGTAGCGTGACGCAATAGCGTCAAGTATCTTATCCTGAAGCAGAGTTGGCACATTTCAGGTACTTGGATAAAAATAATAATGCGGTACAAAAGCTTAAATTGTGTTGAAATCGAGAGCAAAGACCCACCTGACAAAAACTAACTCATGTAGGAATGTTAGCTATGCTGCTTTCAATGCAAAATCTGACCCTCAATAACGTTGCAAATGTGGAACTAGCTAGCTAGCTAATTCTAGTCCACTCATCCCCATGTTAAGCTCCTTAGGGTGCTTATTCATCGATGCCGAGATAACGGGAAGGCTTCCAGCTATGAAATTGGACGAATGGGTGCAGTACAATATGAACTGTGTACCTTTTATGGTTTGGAGCCTGCCTGGGGGGGGGGGCGGGGTGCAACGGGGATGGCGTGGGAGGGCGCGTAAGTACGAAACTACATAATTAAAATCATACAATGTGCGTGCGTGCGTGCATGCGTGCGTGCGTGTTTGTACCTCTACTCCTCCGGAACCAAAGCACCTACAAAGATGGAAGTAGGACCAAACGAAAGATAATTAAATATCGCTTTTAATAGGCATATTTTCATCGCTGTAACTTGATATTATCACCCTCAAATAAGCGAAAGAACCCGAAAAGCTAATGTCAAAGTTCACAGTCCTATTAAAGTTGTGATATCCACCCAAAACCAAGACTGGTATAAAAACCCGCCAAGTTTCCAAATACGGTCGGCCTTTGAAGGTAGTGATATCATTCAACCAGGGAAAGGCCGCCAACGTCAATCCTATTAGCCAAGTTAATCGCACCGAATCATACTTTGGACGTTAAATGAAAACTTGAAGATTGCTACTCGCTGTAGCAATCTTCAAGTTTTCATTTAACGGCCAAAGTATTATTTAGTGCGATTAACTTGGCTAATAGGATTGACTTTGGTGGCTTTTCCCTGGTTGAATGATATCACTACCTTCAAAGGCCGATCGTTTTTGGAAACTTGGCGGGTTTGCAGTTTTGGTTTTGGGTGGATATCACAACTTTCATAGGACTGTGAACGTACATAAGGGTACACCGTCTTATCTTCATCTGTACCTTTTTTCTAGAGGAATTTTATTTCTATAAATTTTCACATTTATAATATTCAAATTTACCATTGCCAATTAGCCGTTAGATTAGCCAAATTGACACGGCTTAGTTTATTGTACGACCATTCTTCACATACTTAAGTTGCTTCAATCCCATTTTTGGAGACACTGGCTAACAATTGCCGATTTCGTTCGCTTCGCTCACTCAATCAGCCCATCCTCTTCAGTTGTTTTGTTTATCCCTGCACCTTCCACTTAATTTTTCAAGATTTCGTTCACATTTTGTTATGCAGAAACCCCCGAAGGTCGCTGTTGCTAAAACAGCAGAACACGAAGCATTTTATTTTTGGGTTATTAACAAAAACCCGTTAGCTCGTGTATGCTCGTATTGTTGCGTAACATCATCTAACGTGCATTCCTTTATTCTTACGCAATCCACGGCAACGTTAATGTTTCTTTATTTTGTCTTTCGTTACAGTTCAGTTTTTAGTTCGTCCAGGCTTTTACAATAAATCTAAGGACCAGTCTTGATTGTTCAAGCCATTGTTGCTTAAAATCTTTGGTTTTAACTTAGAAAAGAAACGAAATTTAAATTCGCTGGTGACGAATTTCAAAACCCTCCCACGCATTTGTCCTGACCCCTACAACCCCCAAACCAACAAAAGGACCATCCACAGATCACCATGCATCCGTGTGCAAAAGTTCAGGTACGTAGGCCTTCTCAATTTTGCGCTAGCCATGAGCAAAAAGTCTATGGGATTTAACATGGGAAAAATCTTATTAGCTAGCTAGCTAACTAGCTAGACAGTAACTTAAAAACAACGTTATTGACGCATCTTTCTCTCTATGAATGGTGGACACTCAGTCTTTTAACTTTCATTTTTTTCTTTATTCCTGAACCTTTGCCTTACATTTACCACATTTTGAAAGATTTCTGGCGTATTGGGATTTATCCTTAACATGCCAAAATATGCTTTTAGTTGCTTACAGTTAACAGACACATGTCTGCTAGTGAGGCCGCCAAAAGGGTCAAAGGATTTTAGCGAGCGTTAACCGCACCCGGTCATCTGCCCGACGAAGCCCTAAGGCCCTATGTCTGCAACACCCGGAATGGATTCTCAGGAGGTCACCCACCCAAGTACCAATCGGGGCCAATGAGGCCCCCTTTTTATCATTAACAATCAATTTTTTAACAATCAGATGATCTAGTGTTACTTGGCGGCGACACACTAGCGTGTGTCCAGATACAGGTTTCACTCCGACTTTGCTTTTCCTTTATAATGTAAATTTTGATGCGGATTTTGGCCGACTTATTTTTGTTTGTTTTTTTATTTTAGTTACGTATTTCCTATCTATCCACTTCCGTTTTCGGGAACTGACTGTCAGTTTTCTGTAATTAAATAAAGGAAAAATTACCAATGAGAGTTCAGAAGTAACTGGTAAAAAAGGTTTCTTCAGGACGATTTCTTTGTCTTATTGTCACGAATTGATATAATAGAACGCATGTAAGCAAATGATGTCGATAATTACCCCGGTAATGTTGTTACCACGGCGACGATACTTTCGCCATCGTAATGGACTTGCAACTAACTTCTACCTTGAGAATGACTTGCGATGTCATTGTGAAAACACGCCCATAGACGGTCTAACGAGATCTAATTAATAGTTTATTAAGGCATGAAAGTGGCCCTGATACAAAATGCCTGAAAAGTTTTTTGTGCCTAAAAAAACTTATAAAAGAAGCTAAAATCTCTACAAGAAAAATCCTTAAGCCAAACAAAGTATCGACTATAAAGGAAAGTGAGAAACTAGTGAAATGCGTACGAAAACACTGAAAGGCTGATGATTAATGAGAAATAACAAAAAATACAACTTGTTAGATTCCTTTTAGAAATCTTACTTTGGTAACAATTTGGTTTTTCTGAATTTTTCTTTTTCGAGTTTTTGAACCACTTGCTTACTTGAAGTTAGTACCGTTTAGATAGTTAAAAAAAAACCTGATTCGAATGGTGTACCTTAACCTTAAATACGTAAAAATATCGAAAAATTCTCGAAAAAAATCTACATTTGTACAGGTGTAAAGTTAAAACGCTGAAACCGTTGCGCAATGGCTCAACTTATAAAAAATTGTCCCGGAGTCTCCTTAAAATAATTGACAGAATAAATTGACTTGCACCGCCGATAAAGAATATTTTACGAATCACACCTCTGATTAAACTATTGCAACGAAAAATATGACATTGCATGTTTGTTGGTAACATTTATAATTTGTGGCCTTGTATTTGTAGATAACTAAGCCTGATAATGAGAAACTTTAATTTTGTTCCGTTTTGGAAGCCTTTATTTAAGTTTTTCCGCTCCATATAGACTTCCGTGGTACACAGTGTACTTTACAAAAATCCAAAATGGCGTTACCATTTCCTGCGCGATTATGGTGTGAATAGTCTACATTATAGAACACAATTGCCACAAGTTACAAATGCTGCACTTTGCTTACTTCCTTTTTTTTACATCTACGAAAAGGCAATGCAACTCTCTTGTGAAAAAAAAATGTTGCTGTTTCGGTCCAGAAACATCATCTAAATAAAATAAGAAAGGCGCCATCAACCATCACACTTCAAAGGTTGAGGTTAGGCAGGGTTGCCATACATTGGGGTGCTTGGAGCACGTGCCTCTCCCGCTTTTTTTTGGTTTGCCCATTCGGGAGATGAAATTATGAAGAAATAACATTAAAATAAAAACTAATCAAGGATTGCAATAGTGATTCCAGGGTTCCAAAGTCAGTATGGACAGGTCAGTACTGTTTTTAACGTGATTTTTCCTCGGATTTTTCAGACCTCAGAATGCAGAGGTCGGAATGTAACCTGCTTTTATGTACCTCTTCCATTGAAGATGTTGCGCTTTATCCGTTTTTTGGTGCCCTTCGCCCTTCTTCCCCGACGGTCGCCCCCTCCCCCTTTTTGAAAGGCTACGGCAGCCTATAGATAAGTTACATTTAATTGTTTTCTACGAAGCATAGATTGCTACAAGAGCAGTTGGTTTTGAATGGTGCTAAGAAGTAGGCACCCTAGGGGCGGTACTCAGTAAAGTTCACAAAACGAACTTGCTCTTGTCCAACTGGTATGAATAGGGGACCCGTTGAATTTGACGCAGTCCACAAGCTCCAAAAGCACAAGATGCAACACGTGGTTACCTTCGGTCGAAACCAACGAACGCAATCAAGAACGCCCGCAAATCCCGGCGGGCATGGCCGAGCGGTGGCGCCGCCTCCATTATAAATGAAGATAGTGACGGTTGGGAAGGGAGTTATAATGTTGACTTACTCCCTGTGTCACGCCAAAAGCACAACTACACGCCGACCGACAAACGAATTAGGTCCCGACTGAAATGTTTACATTCTTTAAAGGGGATTACGAAAGGGAAGATTTGATAAAGCTATCCTCAAAAGTCAACCTGAAACAAGGCGGCTCGATGACCCTTGGACCTCCACCAACCCACCTCAAAGCCGAATCATTCAAAATTTTCCAAAGTGCACGCTTGAATTGCACTTGAAACCCAGTAAAACGTATGCATTGTTGACATTGCAGCGTTCGCCCGTGGGCAGTTCTGCGTCGAGTTATTTCATGGTTGTAAATATAGGCGAAAACCTATTTCTGTTGAGTTTTGGACTTAAATGTTACACAGCATGAGCGGGAATTGGACCCTTGTTTGGGCCTTTAAGGTATACGTGCGACCGTTACTTGAATATGCCAGCCAGGTTTGGTCACCCTATCTCGTGAAGGATATTGTTAACATTGAATCTGTCCAACGCAGTTTTACCAAGTCATTGCACGGCACTCGCCACCTTTCTTATCATGAGCGACTAAATCTGCTTAACATGGATTCCCTCGAATTGTGCAGGCGGAGAGCTGACCTAAATTTCACTTATATTTTGTTACGGGGCGACTTGTGCCGACTTGGTGATTGTCTCTTTGAGCTCCGATCATCTGATCGTACTCGTAGCCACCCTCTTAAGTTGGTCGTGGAATGCTGCAGCTTGAATTGTCGTAAGTTCTTTTTTTCAAATAGAGTCGTTCACCCCTCGAACGCATTGCCCAGGGATGTCGTTCTTGCCCCTTCCATTGAGGTTTTTAACGTAGGTTAAAGAATATTGACCTTGGCGAGTACTTGCAGTGTTTTTAACTTTTTATTGAACATTAACTTTTATATGAAATTATGTTTGGTTGATTTATTTTGATTTATATTTATCTTTATCATTCCTTATCAGATTTTACTTGTACGTATTTTATTATTCTTTTCTTGCAATTTTTAGCTTTGTACCTGGACCAATGTTAGTGGCATCTGAATTTATGCCCTTTTGTATTCCTTTCTCCTTCTGAGAATAAATATATCTTATCTTATCTTATCTTATCTTATCTTATCTTCTATTTTTAAGACTAAAAGTTACTAGGGTGGTGGCTGATCGCCTTCCAACCTTTAACTTTCGTTCTTGAGAAATGAAAATATTCTTGGCAAATGTTTTCTCAGTAATTCGTCTTGCGACGGTCCAAGAATTTCACCTCTACCGTCGCAATACTTTTGTCTTTGGTCTTAAAGATCGAGGGTTCATTTTCCGTCATTTTCTGATATTTATGTCCAAAAAGCCAATGGAATTAGTCTTGTCTTTGCATTTATTTATTCTGGTATTTTGGATATAAGGGCATCTTTTTAGCGACCTGGCTATTTTATAATGGTCACAACGTATCAGTCTTACGACCATCCTTTTTCAATGTGGTGTTCTTGCCTTATACGCGCCGAAGACCGAGGCCTGAATGCGCTCAATGGGTCGGCGTTAGGATACAGACAACTAAGGCAAAGTGAGATTAAGGCTCCGTGTCTTGCTTCAAGCCAGCTCTATTAATTATCTCTCTCCCCTGCACCTCTACCTGAATGAACCAGAAAGGAACACAAACACAATGTTTTGGAATATGCAGAAAAACACATTTATCAAAATGATCCCATCCAACGTTTCCGAATATAAAAGATAGAGGCACAAAGTGGCGTCCAAAAAGCAATTTAATAGTTAATAGCCGAACTCACGCAGCTATTCGAATGAAATTTAAAATATTTTTTGAAGTATGGCTGAACAACGTAGGTACATGATTGTATACCAGTTAACACACATTCGAAATGGCCGCACAAAATTGTTTTCCACAAATAGTTTTTGGCTTGTAACCTTTAATTAAATCGTTCATCATATTTACAACAAAATAGTTAACAAGTATTCAGAACAAGAACAACACATTCATTAAGAACGGTCCTATTCAAGCGTTGTGAAAATTCAAACTGGCGGCCCAAAACGGCTGCTGAACATCAGTTTACGTCAGTTGTAGCCTTTCGAACGAAATTTGGCAAAAAATATTTGTTGAAATACAACTGAACGACGTAGGTACCCCTTTTTACACCAAGTGAGAACAATTCAAAATGGCGGCCCAAAATAGCGTAAAAAACAATTTACGGCAATTTCGAAAAAGAAGTTAATAGTATATTGCTTCAATACATATATAAAATCCCTGTTGATGTAATAATTGTAATATGCTGTAATTCACCTGATTTTCCCTTTGATAATTAGACTGTATTGTCACAGCGCTTCATAAATTAGCTAAGTATACCAAGGCAATGAACGTAACGGATACATTCAAAGTTAGATTCGCCAAAATGAGGCAGTGGAGAAAATAACAGCCATTAAACGGCAATAACGACGGCAATCACGTAACTTCCAGGTGGGCACGAGTGCATTGCAGTGAAGCTGCACTGCCTTTAAGGGCAGCAACTAAGCAAATTAACTGAACTAAAAACAGTGTGTATATTTCTAATTTGTGAAAGATGCAGACTTTATTTCTTGTTTAAGGTGTTTGCTTTGCCTGTGTGTGTGTTTTATGTGAATATTTCTAATTCGTCAAATTTATGAGCACTTTGTTGTTCTGGCATGCGTTTTGCCCGTGTTTGTGGGTATGTGTACCTGTGTATTTTTAATTTATGAATTTATTTAACTGGAAAGCAGGAGAAATTCTCTTGCAACACACGTGAAATGTTACTTTCCGTGTTTCCTTACAAAATTAAATTTAGTCATGGAAAAAATCATCAGTTTATGACTGATTTTTTTTCTTCGTTTAAGCTGCACTTTTGGTAGCCTAGGCCGCATATTTATTTACCCTTACCATCGTCAAACTCGCGAAAACCGTGAATCCATTCCTTTTAGAATACATAGCCAGTGTCCGCTAAGGTAACAATGACAGAATTGAATAATGACCTTCTGACAATGAAGTCTCACAATGTGAACTTGACAGGAAGACCACTAGCGTGGTCCTTGATAAATTGTGGATGACATTGAAAACTACGCCCAACAATTTAAGTATGATTAGATATGGATAATTACTTGCAAGAATAAACAGGATGGAAAGCCAAATCGGCTCGATTTTCATCTTATTTATTTCTTGTACGAAACTGTAGTTATTAAGAATCAAGTCCATATTAAATTTACTTGCTTGAATGGCAGTAATGGAATATACCGTTACGCAGAATAAATATGATTTTGTATTTGTGAAGGGGGCGGGGGACATAACTCTTAACGCACGTTTTGTATGTATAAAAAAAGTGTTTAAAAATTTTAAAATGTCGTAAACGTTCAACTTAGAAATTATCTTACATCATAATCACCTAGGACCCGAGTTGGGAAGATTAAACAATGCTCCAAACAACAATGTCATCACAATCATGTATGTACACTACATGCACTAAAACCGTGGACAAAACAAGGCCCGCTGAGATAATAGCTGTGCTACTATCTCAGCGGGCCTTGGGAGAAAACCAGTAAATTCAAGACGCCACCACATTAATGAAGTAGCGTAAGCGTCGAACAAAGCAAAGCAAGTTGTTGTAACTCCAAATGTAGGCTATGCAGAAATGTCTTCTCCCTGTTGCATTGTGCCGTAATGAAGTAACGTAATCGGGTATGGGGGAAAAAGAAGATAAAAATAAAATTATGTATAAGTTGGAGGAAGCAATGCTGCGTCAATTAGTATGGCTGCTATCCATGAAAAACGTTATAAAGAAAACAAAAAAAATTGGCTCTTGGGAGCTGGGGAATATAGGGGAAATGGGGGGGGGGGGGGGGGGGCACCTACAGATGCAAACCTTCTACACGGCTTTAAAAGACACAAAAAATGCACAGTAGTAGGATTCAGTGCAAAAAAAAAACAGACAGGCCACACGAAGTTAAGCCATCTGCTTCCGGGTTACGGAACTTAATGAAGGATGGTGAAATGATCATAGAGTTTCACTGATTGAGTGAACGAAGGGAAGCGAAGCCAACTCCGGCAGTTGCCCTGACCCATCCCAATTCACACTGAGAAACTACATTGTTTATACTAAACATTTCACTATTATGGGGCAGCTTTACTTCATGAGTCTTTCACCCGGCTTTACAACTAGTGAATAAATATCTAAGCAACATAACAAAAAAAAAGTCAACAACTTCCAGTTCAGTTTGGGACCACAGGTAAATGCCTAAATACCGCCAATAAATGATGCAAAAACTGCTGCGGTACCGATTGGAACAATAAATAAATAAATAAATCTAGTCGAAAGGTTGGGTGGTGGTGTGTGTGTGTG
>JAHWFP010100969.1:0-15026 GCA_023313725.1 Lithobius niger | reverse complement strand
TTGGCTTTCCCGTCCGTGCGTTGGTAGGACATTCTCCGGCAATCGCTGCGTAAATTAGTGCGCTGACATTCGGAGGTCAGTGGCGATTTTCAACAATTTTAGGTAGCGATTTACTGAATTTATTACTTCATTTGTTGAAAAATACTTGCTATTTACTATTTGTTTTAGTGCTCTTTGTATCTATAATAGTTTTCGAGCTCGCAGCATCGGGCCATGGCTCGTGCGTGATTAACATAACTCTAATTCTACTTGTAATCACGCAACGTTTTAGAATTATGATTTTATTACAATTAAACGTAATTGACGAATGCTTGGTTATTTGCTGGCTAATTATTATTTCAATTTCAAATTTTGTAACAACACATAAATAGTGTAATTGTGCAGTTGTTAAAAAACAATGGCAGAATTACAGGCGGCGCGTCGTGGAGACAACCTGTCCAGCCGTAGGGCACATGGCGTCCGATTTTTAGGCGCACCACCTCTACCCCTAGTTTCGTAATAGGCCCGACTGGACAGTTCACGGGCCATAACTAGGATTAGTTAAAAAGTGACATTTTAGTTTACATTTTAATAAATTGAAACAAATCCTTTCCTCTTTCCTTTACATTCTAATCTCTGTCATAATTATGCAAACGAATAAACTGTAGACCTGAGTCATCAATGTAAACCCCCACAACGAATAGGTTGGAGTTTTCAACCTCCACCAATGAAATACAAAAGTCATATTTTCAAAATGAGTTTTACAAAACTTGCCACAAAAAAAATCGGTCTGTACAGCGTGATAAGAATAGGACCCATTCAGGTTTGATGAGCCTGTGGGTTGGTTGGGCTGAGGAAGGTTAGAAGGGTCGTCTGTATTTTGTATCAGGAGAAGGAGATACTCCTTGCGAGGAAAGCAAGCAATTTTCGACAAGTTTATCGGTTATTAGCCATCGAAAGTATCAAAACAGCTGCCACCGCAGGTATGATATCGGTTGCGAAAAGCGGATAAAGTTTCAGGCAACAAGATATCAGCGTTCCCGACACACATTTTTGTAGCAGGTGGCCGAACCGTTTTGTAAGTCGTCAAATTCCCGATTGTTTTGTTTTGGTGCTTGGAGCGGATTTTCAATATTTTATTTGGTCTTAAAGGCAAGCTGTTTGGAGAGGCACGCGTTGGTTGGGTTGGAGGGGGGGGGGGTAATAAAGACAAATGAGGAAAAGAAGAAATAAAAGAATTGTTGGGCATGTTGCCAGTTAAAACTTCGACGTCACCACGAAAAGGGAAAAAATAAAACGAGATGAAAGTAAACACTTAAAAACGGTTGAAGGCCTAATAGTTCAGCAGTAATAATTTTTTTTTTTTTGGTCGTAGAGGCTATGTATATGTTTGACACGTACACCTAACATTTATGTCCACTACTGTTTCCTGCTGTTTTTCAGTTGCTGGGCATGAGACGTTTTTTCGTCTGGTGTGGAGTGTCGCTGTTTTTATTGTTTAGGTTAGTTTAAGTCAGTTGCCTTGGCCCGCTTGTCCCAGGCAGGGAACTAATTTTGTGCAGGGAATGAGTTTCATAGCGATGCGACAAAGCGGTGAATGACGTGATCAGATTGGCCAATAGTATCTCCATAGATTTTAAAGATAACTAGATATACCGTCTCACTTCTTCCAGTCCTACGCGGACCTCTAGCGGTAGTTGCGGCTACTAATACCTCTGGCAATGCTTTTGCCTTCGAAGCAGCATAAGTCAAAGCATTAGCAAAGACATTAGTAGCCGCAACTACCGCTAGAGGTCCGCGTAGGACGGGTAGAAGTGTGACGGTATATCTAGTAACTTTCTAATCTATGTTATGTCCCAACACTCTAAAAGCGCCAATCACACCACGCGATGTATACCTAAGGGCGCGTTTACGCAAAACGGCCTTCTCGCTCGCCGAAAGCTATTTGCTAGTCAACCGTTATTTATTTATGATTAGTTTCCCGTTGCTACTAAATGAATGCGGTAATAGATAACAAATTGTATGTATTATAAATAACAACACGGATAAAGAATAAAGTGCTACAGTAATTTTAAACACTGGTGCAAGATGGTTGTCATTTGACGCTATTTCCAAAATTTGCTGTTCTCCCTCAAAGTACAGTTTCTAGCAACGATCAAACTTCGGTAGAATAAATAGCTTCTCGCAGCGAGAATTCAAAATCCAACATGGCGTCCATTTCGTGGCTATCGAATCGAAAACAAACCATCGAATGCCGGCAAAAAAAATCAGTCCGTCGTCTTGTACAGCAGTTAAAATTGTTTTCTTGTTGTCATAAATCGACGCTCAAATGTTGCAAGCATCGTACGCCGTGTCACGAGGCACAAGGAGAAAATTTGCGTTTGCGTCGTTGCCATGGTTAGACAACATGGTTATACGCATAGACAACTCGAAAGCCGCATACTCCGGTAAAGGCGAGAAGCAACCATCAGATTTAGTATTGATCAAGTAAAAGCTAGTGAGCGAGAAAACTGTCGTTGCGTAAACGAGCCCTAAGGCGGTAAAGCGAATGAAATCGCAGCCGTTCGTTTTTTTTTATGGTGTTTCTATTGGAGTTTCCCATTCTAATAATAGGAAACTCCAATGGAATTTCCATGAAGAAACCGTGAGATTGTAAATAAGGTAAGATTGTAAACAAGAATGGCATCCCTATCTCACCTTGAGTAACAGCGTTATTTAAAGTTAAGAAGCTGTCGAACATCACGACTGGATTAAATTGTTCACAATCTTCATTCATTTGACGGGAAATAATTTGTGGTGATGGTGATGAGCCTAGCTGCCCGAAGAAGTTGATATGGTCGGTGACAGAGAAGGCGACGTTGGCAAAGTGCCTGTCAGTTAGTCCGGGACAGGGCAAATCTGCCTTTGCACAAAACATGTGTCCCTGTATCTACTGTGTCTCGGCCCCCTATCACGATTGGAGTTCCCGGTTCAAATCCCTTTGGTTTTTCTTTCCACTTGTTGCACTTGATTCAGCTTCAAAAACGTCAGTAAGGTTCAAAATTGGGCTGGTTCATCTATAAGAGCGTTAATTTGCTTCAGGTGACTTTTGGCTCAACAAATTTAATTTATTTGTAGCCAGCAGACCGTTGGATGATTTAATGTTTGGCTTCCGGTTTCTGGTCGGTGTCTGTACATCCGATGATTAGTAGAAACATTTGTAGAAAAAAAGGATAATAGTGAGTGACGAGTGATTAAAAGTAACAATCCCTGTGAGGTTTTCAGCGAGCTATTAAAGCTATTAAGTGCAATTATTGCGGGTGGAAAACTTAAAATTACAGATTTCTAATAGAAGTTTCTGTGATTCTTTTACTCCTATACAATTTACAGTGATTTGAGAATACAAGGAACACACGCTCAAATTTTAGGTCGAATAAGTTTGTTTTTAGACGAGAATAAAAAGTGTGCACCTTTATCAAAAGAACAACAAAATTTATAAAATGTTCCATTCATGAGCTGGAAATACAAATATTTACGAATGTAACACAGTAATATTTACCACCAAAGCAATGTTTCGTGATGCTGGGTGAAACCATGATTTTTTAAGTGAAAAAGACTAAAATTGCAGGGCCTGCACCTGCTTAATTTTAGTTTTTATTACCTACCCAAAAATATAATTACCTGTTTTATACTAGCAATTTCCTCCTTTGAGCTATTATTCCCCTAGAACTTGAAAGTTGCCTTCCCTGCTGGGCTCGTACTTCTACTGCGCATGTGCGAGGCTGCTTATATAAGCCCTTGCGCAGCGGCAGTCATCATCATTTCTCCTCCTACCAGAACCTAGCTCATGGTGGGGAGGCATGGGCGGGAGTTAAGGTAATGTATATTTTCGAGTAGGCAATAAAAACTAAAATTAAGCACGTGCAGGCCCTGCAATTTTAGTCTTTTTATAGCCTGACAAAATATACATTACCTGTTTTATACTAGCAGACTTCGTAACGCGGAGGAGGGCTAGGTTCGGAGGCTGCATCGTTTTACCGCTGTACGAGTCGTCGACCCCAGGAACTAAACGTCCTGATGAAAGCCAGTCTGCCTATCCCAACCACTTTCACTCGTGAACGGAGGAGGTACGGTATGAGTGGAGGTATGGTATGAGCGGAGGCTCACGTAACCCATGTGCATGGTAAGAGTAAACTTGGGGGGAGGCTGATGTGCGGAAGGTAGAGATGCTGATGCGGGGGCAAGCGTGAGAGGTGTAGAGAAGAGTCAGGAGGACGATCGTATGCGATGACGTAACATAGCGACCAATCGTGACGTTCTAAAAGTCGGCCAGAAATGAAAAAGCAATGAAGGTAATGGGCCTGGAAGCATGGACGGCATGTGGTTAACAAGGTTTCTTAGGTAGAACGGTAGGTATTTGTTGCATCGTCTGGTAGAAAGGCGCCTGAACGGAGGGCAAAGATGCGGGTGTGGAGGCCCCTTTTTTTTTTTAAATGGTCTAAGGAAGAGTCCGGAGGTCAACGTTGTGTGTTCCTTGAGGTTGCGGAGGCTCGACCTGATATACCAGAAGTTGTTGGGAGACAGAACTAGTGATGGAATAGTTGGGTCCGGATGCACGAATGTTGGGCTAGCGTGCAAGGTCTAAGTGGGACCTCCGTTAGGTACTGCTTAATTGTGGTATAAGTGCTCGAAAGACAGTTTTGGATGAGTGTATTTTGTGGATGAAATGGAGGGTTCAATGTGTAATGGCGAGAAAAACATTTATAAAGTCCAGGAGGACCGGTATAGGTGGACGTCTCACCGAACCGGGAGAACAAGTTGTGGATGAAATTTATTAAGGCAGCACACGGAAGCCGAATGCTACTCCGGTAGATTTAGACCGGCAAGGGGAACAAGGTAGGTCACCCTCCACAGTCCACAGTCTTGACGTTAGGATGAAGGCCGTGGAAAACAGGTAGAAAGGTCTGAGCGTTGTCATATTGCCAGACTGAGTAGTTTGATAGGCCGGATAGTAAGGGATTCCCCTTCGTTTGTTGCCAGAAAACAGCAGGTGATGTTCCAAGAGAAACGGAGGGAGCCGTAGTGTCAGCTTGATAAAGGGGGGCCAAGGGTGGCGACTCCGAAGTCGAGATCAGAGGAACAGAAGAAACATCCCGAGGTAGGGAGGGCAACGGTTGTTCCTGCCGGAGGGCAGCGGAGGGGTCAACAGGAGGCTGTGTCGACGGCAAGGAAGAACTCTTGGATGGTGGTTCAGGTGGCAGCAGCGGAGGTGTGAATCGGACAGTTGCTGCTGCGGAGGGGTCTTGAAATGTGGATGGGAGTGGAGACGAGGCATCCCGGAGAATCGGTAGAAACGGCATCCTTAGATGATTTGGGTGATGGCGGCGTACTGAACACAGAAGGCACGTTGTGGGGAAGTCTAGTCCGTGACTGGGCGCAGTACTACGCTCGCCACGGAGGTGAAGAAGGGATGGGCGATACCCAACTGCAGTGGGCTTTTAATAGAGCGTAATTCAAGCATTGTGAATACAATTTTCTGTTGATCGTCTCAAGCTCGTTAGAGAGTGCCTCGTTCGTGGTACGGAGGACGGAGTTGTCCGCGCGAAGTGAGTCTACTACGGCGGCCGATTGGAGGAGGGCCGGTAAATCCGCAAGAGAATCCCGGAGGGTAGCATAATCACGAGCAAATTTGTCCGTAAATTGGAGGATGAAGTTTATATTGAAATCAAGGTTTTCATGCTCCCTTGCTGAAAGGCGGATGCCCCTGGTGAGAGCTTCACGTAAAATCGTGCGAGAGGGGAAGGGTGCCAATGGAGGTGCCAGAGTAAGTAGTTCATCGAGTAGAACCGGCGGAGGAGGATGGGTGGTGGTGGAAGGTGTAGAACTGAGACGGAACCAACCGGTGGGTTTCCCTCAAGAGCAGGTACGAGCGTAGGATGACGTGCAGGAGGTGCACGACGATGGCGAATCTGCTTTATGGGGACGGAGGAATGACGAGGAATGCTAGATTTCTTGAAGGAGACGGTTTTGGCAGGTCGGACTCCTGAAGAACCCGGAATAGCCAGAACCGCATCAGAGGAAGGAAGGTTAGAATGAGAAGAAAATTGTGTATCAGTATGACTCTTGCTACAGGGGATGAGTATCTTCTGATGCGGAGGTATGGAAGATGTAGAGAAGGTGGAAAAAGAACCCGGAATGGGAGAAGTAAGGAGTTCATGCTTACATCACTTTGAGGTGGATGCGGAGGTCGAGTCTTCGTCGGACGTTTGTGAGGCTGAAGCTGGGCGTTTACGTGAAAAAATCTTGCGTGGAGAACCTGTCGTGGGAACAGTAGTCGTGGAAGGGCTTCCTTTCGATGAGGTGGAGGCTGCTGCTTTTTGACGACGAGCTGTCGGCCCTTTGTTTGGAGAGGAGGTTGTGTTTACGGATAAGCACCCATCGTTGTGGGGAGATCTCGACGCAAATTCGGCACTTGTACTGTAGGCCGTCGCATAACCAATGTCGCTGGCAGCATGGATGCGGGTCTGTCCTGGCTTTAGTGGATGATTGAGCAAATCCCGGGCGCTTGCAGGGAACAGGTGAAGGAATATTGACTCCTCCGGGTTGAACTTGAGGAGACCATGGAGGGGTATGCAGAGATTCGTTAGAGGAGGGTGAGTCCGCCATTGTAAGACCCTTGTGCGCTGTGGAATGACGGTTGAGAAGAAGTGGCAGTTTGAAATCCGCTGACGGTTACTCCTCGTAGCACGTTGCGCCATCTGGCGGCAGAGTGGACGTGAATCGTTACGAGGAACAAAGGTGTAGACGAACCTCCACGTGCGGAAGGAAGGAAAAAAGGTTTAGAATCAGACGGATGTAGGTTCCGGATACCAGAAGCAACTTGAAAGCAAAGGCTTACTTCGAAGCTCGTGGTTGTTGGCATGTATATCAAGATGCGTTTTTTTTTTGCAAGGAGATATTACACTAATATGGACATAAAGCCACTCCGTGGAGGCGGAGGATGAGAAGCCTACAAGATTGAAGGTGAAGTCGGTGGGGAAATGTCCGTTCTACAGGAAGGCCTCGGACGAGTGTTGGGCGGTAGAGAGAGGTTGTCGGCTGTGGAAGGGAGGCCGGCTGGTAGTGGCGTAATCTCTTGAACCATGGCTGGAATGTGTCGTAAGGACAGAGGTGATCTAGGTGATAAGGAGAGGAAGTCTGGTGACAGAGGCTGAAGGATGGTGTATTGTACATCGTAGCTGTGGTCTTCCTCACAGAACAGGTTAACCGCGGAGGCGGAGGCCTGGGTAGACGTTGAAGGTAAGTTGGAGGAGGAGTCGTCTAAGGAATAAGACCTGCGGAAAGTCGAAAAGGGAAGCGGAAGGCGCATACAGTCCGGTGGTTGGAAAGAGAGAGAGTCTGAAGGTCCCAGCCCCAAAGGGACGTAGGTAATAGGAGATGGCAGAATAGAAGGAGGGTCTAACAAAAGGCCGCCAAAGTCGGTTCCATGGTAAAACGCTGTCCAGAAAAGGAAGCAGGGAAGGGTCCTCCGAACTTACGGAACGCCCCCCTCTTACCGGCGGAAGGAAAATGGGAGATGAGGTGAGAGAAAGGTGCGAAAGGAGGTTGACGTGGCAAACGTGTTATGGGTGCTTGTTGCACAGGAATACGGCCATAGCAGCGAGCAGCGGCCTGGGAAAGCCGTACATGACGACAATCGCCTTCCTGCGGAGGGGAGGCCGGAGGTGATTCGTACAATGTAGGAACGGTGGAGAAGTCCAGACCTAGAGAAGGCTTATCCGAAGCGGAGGTGTCCTTGAGAAGAACTGGGTCCAATGAGGACGTGGTAGGAGAAAATTCTTCTGACAAGGGAGGAAGGCACGACCTGCTAGAAGCCACCAAGGTGGTGGGACGTGTCGGTACTGAGGATGCCATAGTCCTCAGAGTCCCGTGAAAAATGAAAGCAAGAAGGGCGGCAACGCCGTCCGCGGGACGGAAGGAATGCGGAGACGGGCTGGCAAGTGGTGACGCGCCCCGTGGAACAGAAGGTATGCGGGGGCAGGTAACCAGAAGTGACGCCCTCCGTGGAGGCTGGAAGGTATGCGGAGGCGTTGGCGGAAGAGGAGGATCCAGGGAAAGCTTGAGAACGACCGCGCGCGGCGATCGCTCTAGGAGAAATGATGATGACTGCCACTGCGCAAGGGCTTATATAAGGAGCCTCGCACATGCGCAATAGAAGTACGAGCCCGGCAGGGAAGGCAACTTTCAAGTTCTAGGGGAATTATAGCTCAAAGGAGGAAACTGCTAGTATAAAACAGGTAAGGCACATTTTCGGCGGCTATAAAAAAATCAAATTTTTAAAAGGCTAAATCAGATTTTTTTATTTAAATTATTATTTTTTGATTAAAAAATTATTTAAATTTCAAATAACAAATAAGAATGCATTCGTAAAGTTTATTGGTTAGGAAATAAAAATCTCACTAGTAGTATCTTCTTGTTGAGGTAGTTGTGGTTCTTACCTACATTATCATTGCCTTGGACCTGTTTAATGCACTTTTCGAGTGTGATTCAAGACGAGTACCACGTCTTGCATTCCTTTTTAACGTGATTTGCATTTTGCTCTTATTCCAGAGCCAAGATCCGGTTCTATCTTCCCCAAAAACCACCCAAATAGGGTTTTTCTTACGGCCTGCCATGTTTCTAATCCAAACTGAGCAATCAATTACTTCAGATACTGACTGAAGTGAAGTGCAATATGAACTAACCCCAACAATGGCACATCAGCTTAGCCTAAAGAAAGTGAAAGTTACTAAAACTGTTGATTTAAATTATGATTTATGCATGTTTTAATCAGTGACTTTAATCAAAGGGATTTAAATCATTTGATTTAAATCGGTTTGATTTAAAACATTCTAGTCTGGTGCAGGGTTTGTCTGGGTAAGATCAGGGGTTCATAAATAGATCCGTTACACACGAGGAGTGTTCGACAGTGTGAAAGTTTTTTGCCAACTGGTTGCAGCATCCAACTAGGTGAATTTTTGTGCTACAAAATTCCTCCACCTTACGTAATGAGAACTCATGTAATGCAGCTCAGTCTGCAAATAGGTTGGAACTGACGTTGGCTCATGTCTAGGCAATGGTCTGTAAATTAAAGGGGCCCGCAATTATCCTGATTTGGTTAAATGCTGGTCGACGTAGAATTAGGGTGCGCTTACGCAACGACCGTTTTCTCGCTCGCTGAATGCTATTTGTTAGTCAACCGTTATTTATTTATCATTAGTTTCCCGTTGCTACTAAATGAATGGGGTAATAGATAACAGATTGTATGTATTATAAATAACAACACCGATACAGAACAAAGTGCTACAGTAATTTTAAACATTGCTACAACATTGTTGTCATTTCACGCTATTTCCAAAATTTGCTATTTTCCCTCAAAGTACAGCTTCTAGCACTGATCAAATTTCGGTATAATAAATAGCTTCTCGCAGCGAGAATTCAAAATCCAACATGGCGTCCATTTCGTGGCTATCGAATCGAAAACAAACCATCGAATGCCGGCATACAAAAAACAGTCCGTCGTCTTGTACTGCAGTAAAAATTGTTTTCTTGTTGTCATAAATCGACGTTCAAATGTTGCCAGCATCGTACGCCGTGTCAAGAGGCACGAGGAGAAGATTTGCGTCTGCGTCGTTGCCATGGTTACTAATACGCATAGACAACTAGAAAGTCGCATATTCCGGTAAAGGCGAGAAGCAGCCATCAAATTTAGTATTGATCAAGTAAAAGCTAGTGAGCGAGAAAACTGTCGTTGCGTAAACGCACCCTTAGAGTACTTAACTGTATTGTTCTTTCTAGTTTTTTTCCGGTTCTTCACGTATTTCCTGGTAAAATTTTTGGGAAGGCTTGATTGAAAACAGCTGCTGCCACATGGAGGTAAAATGAAGTCAGGTTGATGAACGTCAACTTAGAAAAGTAATAAACCTTTTTCTAACACTACATTATTGTTGGCAATTAAGATAGCATTTTGAAGATCTTATTCCGAATCACTAATCAACTTACTCAGAATGCCCAATGCCAAAGGAAATCCCATTTCATCAACATGCTAGAAAGTAAGAGTTAATTTTTGCAACATTTGTATTGTCCTTCTGCTGAATGTGCATGTTGAAATCCTTAAAAAATAACAAGTTATTCAAGTTGTAATATCTGAATGTGGGGAAAAAAGTTATCTACAATTTGAAACGTATCTTACGGCCTTAATACATTAGTAAATACCGAGTGTGTTTATTTCTTTCCCAGCCAAAAAGTGAACACAAATAAATGTTAGCAACAAAACAGCTCTGCATAAACAAACCACCCTCCAACAAAATTGTCAACAATTTCTATTCTTCCATGCATCATTTAAAGTTTGTCGCGTCTCAAGGGCCCAGTAGCAAACAACAAACAAAACAGTTGACACAAAAACGATGCAGAGTAAGACTATACATAACACAAAAACGAACAAGAGACAGCCTACGGTTACTAAAATGGCTAAGTCAAGTATTCTAAACAGCCACTCAAATAGCAAGCAACTCTTCAGTGGCTTCCAAACTGTTAGTGCTTCGCCCAACCAAAACTGCATTAATACGTGATCTTCAGCACATAAAAACAACCTGGTTGAGTGTGATACTAACAATTCAGACGCCACTTGAAGGGTATCTTGACATTTGAGTGGTTACTCAGTATACAGACCCAAACCCTACAAGCCAATGAGTCAGCTCTAACCTCTTTAGGCCGCACTTTGTCTCCAAGTTTCTGCTCGTCTGTTGACTAAATGTGATGTATAGTCTCGGTGGGGTTGAGGGGGACATTCACATAGTCTGAAAAGTATAAAATCAACAGGGGACCGTCTATTAAAGGAATAAGAGAAGAGGTAAAGAAAAAAAGGAATAAAATTCTTTTTTTATGAACAAGATAAAGAAAAAGGAAAAAAAAGTCTGAAAAACTGGTAAAGTGAGGAAAAACTGAAAAAGAAAAGTTAATCGGTTATGAGGAAGAATAAAGTAGAGAAATAATGAAAAGTTGGAATGTAAGATCAGATAAAAATGTGCGTAGAAGTCAGTGTGCTTAATAAGTGTGCAACTACGCTTGCATTGCCAAGTGCAACAAGCCTAACAACCTAACACTAATCTCTGCAAGAACACTCAGCAGAACTAAGAAAAATAAAAATGCGAAGTTCTTAATTAAAACGACTACCGAATTAAATTACTTGATTAGATTAGAGAGAAGTAATTAGCTACATTGTGTTTTCCCCTTGATTGAACGAGGTTTCAATAAAGCGAAAGTCTTACTGCACTCTTGCCGAACCATCATCGAACATATTTGAACAACGACGATTTGCATTGTTGGTAACCCTGCCATATCGTATGGATAGACTCACAACATTCACAACATTCACTAATATCAGGAGCACATGAAGCGAAAGGAGTGAACATTTTAACTGATTCTTTGCTAATCGCCCTTTAATTTTCAGCCATTATATTGAAATAAAAATTAAACCATTGCCTAGACTCGATCCAGCCTCGAAATTTTCTTACGTCTTTATAAACCAACGGAACTACCACGAAAATGGGGTCTTTGATTATAAAATGGTCGTGTTTTGTAGCACACGAGAACAGAGAATCCGTGAACACTATCATCGACATAGCCTGTCCAACACTCCTCACTCCAACCACAATTAACTCTTTGTAAAATCCTGCTCAACGTTTATTTACCTTCCTACTTGATAAATACGTAACTTACGCAGGGAGTGGACGATTGATTTCAAGATTTACTCGAGCACAATTCACTCCTTACTGCGTAGCTAGGAGTTCCGTACACAGAGTATCACGTATTAGGCACTGAGCCAGGTTGCAGCCCAAGTCAGCCTTAGCAGACTCTCAGAGGTCCAACCTTTCGAATTGTACCTCTAGCACCAACTGAGGATACTCTGTCCAGCCTGGGCTTTTATACTCGTTTTCAGAAGAGGATTCCCGCCAAGGATTTACATCACGTGACAGGCTGACTGCAGCGATCCGGTTCCAACTGGTTGAACAGCTGAGCACGCTCGTTGCCTTGTTGCTGGCACTCGGCAATTCTCGTGTTTGGCGGCTATTGAATGGGCGTGCTGCAGCTGACGTAATAACAAGGTGCAGCGTGAAGTGTTGACTTCGTGCTGCATCTTGTCACTCCTGTAACAGCCGGTTACAAATGTTAGTGTTACTTGTTGAAGCCCATTTGACTCTAGGGCTATTTTTGCTCTGTCGTTGCATTGTACCAGTGTCAATATTTATAGACACCAAAAAAAAAAATGTTACAGAAGCAGTCATAATTCAAACTACCGTACTTCACAATTTATTTAATTTTCATAATATAATTCATAACCAGTTGTGTGTTCACTTGTCCGAAATGTTTTTATCAGCTAGGAAATGCAACGAGTGATTAACAAAAACACTGCTACTTAAACTAGGCTTGAAGAGTATCTGTAACGGAAATGCAGTAAAAACAAGATGGAGGGACTAAGGCCAAAAATTATCTAATAATACCACATGTAGTAAATCATAACTGATATTGCCAATTGTAATGCCCCCTAGATGTATGAAAGTTAACGACGATTTTTTTTCATCCCGAGTGTTATTCAGGCCCACTAAAAACGTATTCTCTGCTAACTTATTCTCTCTGAACTCATGATTGGTTGATGGTCGGCAAGTGCTCGGTGTGTTTTTTTTTCCAGTTCGGTATGCAACTGGTGATTATCAAAAATTTATCGATATTAAATAAGGCTATTGTGATATTAATACTGATAACATCTGGACTTTTTTTCTTCCCCCCCCCCCCCCCATCCGAAAAGTGTATGTGTATGTATAGTGACGTCATTGCTGCTAATATGCTATTAATCCGTGCACGACCACTAGGAACGCTTCACATACGCAAGCATGAAAAAAAAAAAAGAAAACCACGTCCCACGACGAAAAGCAAGCATTGACAAAGCACAATGAATGGATACTGCTTGGTCTCCATGCCAAGGAAAACAAGATCGAATCACGTCTTTAACCATGTACATGTGGATTGTAAGAAACGACCCTCACAGCAGAGGTTTTGGCCTTGAACACTAGTTGGATTCAAAAATAAGCACTGTGAAAAACTAAAACTTTCCCGAGGACTGTAAAAACCACGTAAAGCTTGTAACAATCTGTACCGGCAATGCCATGCCAATCGGGCTGTTAGTTGAAGTTAAGAATGCCACGATGTGATCAGTTGGTCAACTTGTTATAACTAGCTGCTAACACATCTAAGGACGGAACCTGTTTACCCCATTGCGTACCCGTCGGTAGCTTCATTATCTGAATTGCAGAAGAGATACTCGTGAGCTGTTTCTTATTTGAAATTGCTGATAGATCCTGATAGTCCTCGAATGCCTACGGTATTTATAATGCAGATACTGGTTGCCAAGCGATGCAATTTGATACCCTTAAACATCACAAAACGAGGTGATCCGCTACACGTAGTCTGCGCTGAACACGTACAGATAAGAGGGCTTTGAACCTGATGCTACGAGCAAGAACTTCGTTGGTAAAAACCATAACCCTATCGGTAACTCCAACTTATTAAAAAAAAAAAAAAAAAAAAAAAAATGTTTTCGTTCGTAGATCATAGCCCCTCCTTAATTGCTGAGCATTAATTACGAGCGTCAGCAGTGATATTTCAAAAATTCTAATTCTTCCAGCAAAAGTTTTATACGCCCGTTCAGCAGACGTCAAACATTAAACGCCCTCCAAACTCCAATTTAAACGCTTTTTAACATCACGTTTTTAGTTTTTAACCGTCGGTTGAAACAGTCCTTTCATTTTTACGTTACTTAAAGTCTTCCTTCGGGAGAGAGAGTGCTGCATTTTTCATCCGAAACGCCAATTCCCTCGCCTCCATCACCAATTCCGACTCAACCATCGCTTTAAAGAAGAGCGGACGTAAAGAAGAAACCTGCGGAACAATCCCAACGGAATGATGCGATAATATATCATAATATCTCTACTTTAAGCTTTTGAGAAACTGCCTCAACATTATGCAGAATTCGTGTTTTTCCACACACACGTTTTAAAATCCCGCTAATTTCCGCCACCATAAAACCGGCATTTGCCATCTTCATTAAGGATTTTAATGGTCAAAAACATTAACTGCTAACGCTTTTCTCTAGGAATCAAGTTTTTTTTTTGTGAGTAGCGTAATTTTTTTCCCCAATCGAGCCATTCACCCAACTTACGGCCCTGCCAGTTCATTAGGAAAATCGTGGAAATGAAAAGGGAAAAAAAAAGTGGGATACGGGCGGCGAATTGTCGAAAGTTGTCAAAAAAGAGAAAATGAGATTTAAAAAAAAAACACTGTGATGTCGTATAGACAGACATTTTCTTTTAAGTCTAGAAAAAGAGGGACTTTCAATTACGTCGATGGCGGCGCCACATGACTTCCCGCTAATCGGCTTCCCGTTGCCTGCAAAATGGCAGCTTGACGACTTCCGGTTGAGAAGCAACGTTGAGGCACTCTTGTTGCAAATTATGGAGGTTCTTGAGTCATTAGCAAAAGACGAAATGAAGCACTTAAACCGGAATAGCCTTAAAAATAAATAAGAAGGTTTAAGTGAAGAACTGTTGACCAATTCAGTTTTTTGTAAACGAAGTACACAGCGACACAAATATACTTGGTCGACACGAAAAAGAGGAATGAGCACTTCTTATTTTGAGTTTCCACTGTTTGTACTTTAGCAGTAGAGTTATAAAACCTGAGATGTAAAGCAGTAATGTTAGCTGCTGTGAGCAAATCCCAAGTGCATTATCCGGACGTCGCTAACAAACAGAGCAACAAACAATTCGTCTGAATTCAACACACATGTCTCAAGGTAACAGTTATAGTGGCAGGAAACCGACTCTACTGAACTCGTAGGCGGAGTTTACAGTAGACTGGTTAGGCTGGACCAAACGTGCTGCTGAATGGAATGAATCGAGTCGATGAAGGACTACCAATTGGTGTTTTTTTTTTTATTATTCGACTGACATAATTATAGAAATTATTGTTCT